>CAIGQQ010030400.1:565635-576169 GCA_903798035.1 Danio albolineatus | reverse complement strand
GTTAATGCTGACCTGCCTCTCAGACCCCAACGATAACCTTCATTATTTTAGATTGTCTACAGAACAAACTGTTATACAATGATTTGCCTAATTACCCTAACTTTACCCTAATTAGCCTAGTTGAACACTAGTAACTATCATAATATTATGTGCTGTCATCATGGCAAAGATAAAGATATCAGATATTAGACATGAGTTATTAAAATTATTATAATTAGAAATGTGTACAAATCTCCTCTTCGTTAAAAAAAAATATACAGGAGGGCGAATAATTCTGACTTCAACTCATTTTTAGCAGTTTTAAAACCTTGACTTTTACAAACCGCGGTAAACCGTGCAACCGGTTATCGTCCCTGCTGAATGCCAGGACTTGCCCAGGGTCTAATCCTCAGCCCCTCTGCTTTTCTCTGTCCTGCAGAGTGAATTTTCATTCAGCAGATCTGACATTCAGCCAGCCAGACAGACAGTAGTCAGTCCCGCTTCGATGGCCAGCGCTCACACTGGGAATGGGAAATGAAGGCCAGATTCCCTGCAGAGCAGCACTAAAACATATTCAATAAACAGCTGCGATGAGTGACTGGAGTCTGGAGATATTTCATGAGCGAAACGAGACGGTTGCAGCTGTCCGGAGAGAGATAACCTCTCTTTAATTCACTTTGAGCACAGCTGTGTGTTCAGTGGAGTTGACACCCCGTCAGACTATACTGGAAGAAAACTGACATTAGCTATGTTTCCATCCAAAAATGCGAATGAACTTTATGCGCAAAACTGGATTATCGTATAAAAGACGTGCGAATAAAGCAGCGTTTCCATTCAGCGAGTCAAAGCAGACAAAATAGTCACTTCCTGATTAACTGGCACCAAATATCAACAGTATAAACGTAATTCGCTGCAGTGGAAGCGGTGTTCAATCTTTTCTTTATTTAATAAATGACTTGTGCCTCAGAAGGCCATCCTGACAAGCAGTGAACGCACGGTGGCGTTTGAAGGTCTTAGACGCGGAGTATAGACGCTCTTGATTCTGGAGGTTCGCCGGTTCGCCGGTAAGGCGTTTTAGAATGACCAAAACTACATTTCAGATGTTTTACGATGTGCTCAGCCTGCTGGTTTGTCCATTTACACACATTTTTATCATCACATGATCTCTTATAAGAAAATCACATGACCTCGTTTAATGCGCATACTGGAATTTGAGCACTAAAAGTGTTTCCATCGTAGTTTATTTTTTATTGAATAAAAAGATTATCCTACTCAGTGATGCGCATACATTTTTTATGCGCATTTTCAAAATTTATGCGCATCATGGTGTTTCCATCAACCGTTTTTTATTTGCATATCCAAAACACGAATAAAAATAGGTGGATGGAAACGTAACTGTCACGTCCCCAGTCCGTCACACCTCCTCAGAGCCATCCCAATCACCTAGACCATCATCCAGCCAGGCACCCTCACCTTGTTATTAGTTCACCATCTGATCTCACTCTGCCCCTTTTACTTAAGCTCCCTTCATTCACTCTGTCTCCGTCGAGTATCACATATGGACACGATCACCCGTACCTTCCAGAGAACCCTCCTAGATACCCTCCTGTGCTCTGCATCTGCTCCGCATCTGCTCTGCCACTCGTCTTGCTCATCGTCAGCCATTCAGGGAAGTGACTAACCTTACATGCCTCTGTTTGGATTCCCCTTTCTAAAGACTGCCTTTACCTGAACCTGAGTTTACCCTGAGATGTTACAGTAATAAATATATACTGTGTTCCACATCTGTCTCCCTCTCCTTCCTCTGATCGTGACAGTAGCTAGAGTTTTGCTGCAATATGCAGTGCTCAGCAGGGATGTCCTGATCAGGTTTTTTTTCTTGAATAAAGAAGAGCAAAAAAACAGATTCAGGATGATGTTCCTTATTTTTTATTTGATTCACCTTATTTTAACTTTCAACAACTCTTTTAACAAGCAGAGCACTTCTGTGAGGTAGCTTGAACCATCCAGTATTAAATAACATAGTCTTCCTTTTTGGACTCTAATATAAAAACAAACGGCACCTCAACTTAAAATACCCAGCAGGTTTACATATCTCACAGTTTGCTAAGGCAATGTTGTCGTCATCAACATTATAATTCCTCCAGACCGCAGACATACTCGAGCTTACCGCTTCAAGCTGCTTTCGTGTTCTACTTTGCCAGCATTTAGCCAATAGCGTCTCTGAAACAAAGTGATGTCATAGCGCACGCGTTGCTGTTTCTGTGTGAAGTCAAGAAAGAGGTCTGACTATGTGCCACCGCATAACTATAGTTGTTCAAAAATAATGACAATGCATATATATATTTGAGTCCTGATCGGGAGGTATTGTCTGAAAGCGTGTGATCGGGCGCGATTTCAGATCACGTGATCAGATCTGGACATAATTGCATAATTGACCACACTCCGTTTTGAAAAAATGCCTCCATTTCTCAGTGAATATAGGTCATATTTTTTGGTGTATTTGAACAAACCCCTGGGAGTGTCAGGGGAAGATGGGAGTTTCCATTTGTGCACGCGCTCATTTTCAAAAAAAACGACGCGCACACACACAGACGCAGGGGGAGAAATAAGTGACTGTGTGAAGTGACATCAAATTAATAATTTGGCTAATAATTAGATTACTGTTGACTTTAGCGGCAGTTTGGTGCTTATACTGTAATCCAGGAACATTTCCTGCATGTCCCCCGTGACAAACTAGATGTGAGAAACTATTGAGAGTGTTGTTTTAATGTAGTATTTGATACCGCGCGGCGTAAGGGAGAAATAAAAACCCTCCGCAGACTATCCTCTCACAAAATGCGGCAAAAATTCTACACAGAAGCAATTGTTTGACTGCAGTGTTTACACTCGGAGACCAGAATGTACAGCGGATCTTTCAGTCTTTAATATTGTATGGATATTAACGCAATGTAAACTCAGTAAAAGTTCATCATTTTGACAAAGGTCTGTCTGTAAACACTGACAGAGTTACGAACTCTATGAACTACTAACTAACTACGAACTGAATAAACAAACAAAGAGCACTGATGGCTTACCAAATCTGTAGACAATCCAAATTAACTGGAGCGGCGTCTGTTTTATAAGGAGATGAGCGGCAAAACCATTTCCAGATGCGGAAAGCTCTCGGGTGAAAAAATAAAGTTTCTTACAGACGCATTTTTGCTGCGCACGCGTGTGTCCAGCTGCTAAGACTAAACCTTAACTACTATGGCTACAGCTGCAGCACATAAATACAACACTGGCGACCTGCGTCTCCTTCCACTTGTTTTGGAAGCACAACGTGGCGTCTCTGCCGTCTGGACACTGCAACACATACACACACAGTCTTCGAAGCTCTCGTGCATATTAATGAGTTGCACCGCAAACCCAGCAGAGCGCGCTGATTGGCTTGAACAAAGGCTATGTCATGAATTAATGCTGCACGCTCACTGACGTCAATTGGTTCACGCCGGGACAGACCTCCAGTCACCACGCGGGAGAATACGCATGGCTCTCATAGGCGTGACGCAGCCTCAAAAATTTGTTTCAAACTGGAAGAACGAATTTGCTCGAAATAACGCAAAAACAACCAATTTTCACTTTTTAGTCAATTATATGTGTCCTAATAGTGTTTATAGCAGCGTGGGACTCATATATGACTGTCAACAGCTCAAAAAATGTGTTTTGGTTGTTTCATGGCCCTTTAATAGGACGGTAATCTGCATAAATGAAACACAGAGGGTTTGTATTTGTGGCACGAGTAGAAGTTGAATAATCAAATAAAAATGATTAACACTACATAGTCCTCACTGCCTTTTTTATGGAAAATTTGTTTTTATCACTGCAATTTTTGAGATAACACAGCATATGATTATATCAGGGGTCTCAAACTTGCGGCAATATTTTGTGGCCCCCGCCTTAATTTGAAAGTTTAAATGTCAGTGCGGCCCGCAAGTTTGATATGTATGGAGCTATACAGCGTAAAGCCCACTGCCGGCTGTGTCTGAGCTGTTCTTCAGCAGTAAATACTGCACTCAGAGAACAAAATCATGTCTATACATGCAAGTTTCAAGGACACAAGATCTTTATCCTTCAACCTGACACGCCGAGATCCCTTCTCTATTGTCCTTAATAAAAAAGCAGAGCTGTCAACTTCTTCAGAGCTTCAACATAATGGAGATCCTACTCTACAAAAAAAAAAAAAAAAAAAAAAAAAAAAAACATATACTCACCTATCCAAAAAACACAAATAAAAAAAAAAGCCATTCATTATAAAACTTTTCCACCAGTTTTCTTTTGCTTATCTTCGATCTCCTCTAGTGTATCCCATTATTTTCTTTTTCTTAAGATAAAAGGCTTCCAGACGTCTTCAAAAAACCGTACATCTGTCTTTAATATCATGTTATTTTCTCCAGTGACATATTTATTGCCATTTCCTTCGCCCCCCTCTCTTTACTCACTGACTTTAAATTTTTCCTAATGAACGTTTAGCTTGTAAAAAAGATATCAGCAAATATATATATATGGAATGGAATATACACATGGTTCAAATGACATTGATTCATTTATCTATAATGTTCAGCGCTGCCTTCCAGGATTTCAGAACACTTCAGACTCCAAAGATATTACGAAATTAAATTTAGGACTAGAACCTAAAGTTTGTCAAGGAACTTTGATGGTGGCTTGAGAAAGCCAATGTGACTGCACTAGGTCTGGAAATGGCAGTTGGAAGGAAGCACAGCGGTTGCTAATTGTTTGCTAGGTAGTTGCTAAAATGTTCATGGCATTGCTAGGTGTTTGCTAATCAGTTGCTCAAATGGCAACGCTCATGTACATGTTTGATCAAATGCTAATACCTAGTAGGCATTTCTAGCATATGTTATTGCACTTAGATAATCATTAATAGCATGTAGCTAATCGTTATTAGCACTTGGCTTATCATTGTTGCCATGCATAGTACACATGAAGTCCTATTTGCTAGTATGAGTCAAACAAGCCAATACCCAGGTCCCTATGATGTTCTGATGAAGAGATATTGCTGTGTTTAAATGGTTGCTATGTTAGCCTGTTTAATTGCTATGGGTACAACTGGCAGCTTAGTGAAGACACATCAAAGTCTTTAATGAGTGATATAAATCAATATGAGTGACATAAATCATAGTCCATGCTTTTATGACTCCTAGGCTGGATTACCGTAATGCTCTGTTCGCTGGCTGCCCAGCAACCTCTGTTAAAAAACTTCAGCTAGTGCAAAATGCAGCTGCCTGAGTTCTTGCCAGGTCTAGAAAATATGATCATATCACCCCAATTTTATCCTCCTCACACTGGCTGCCTGTTAAGTTTCATATTAATTAGAAAATATTACTTATATAAAGCTGTAAATAATCTAGCTCCTGTTTACCTAACTAACCTTCTGTCTCGCTACAATCCAACCTGCTCTTTAAGATCTCAAAACTCAAGGCTTCTTGTAGTACCTGGAACAGCAAAGTCAAGTAAAGGAAGTCGAGCCTCTTTATTTATGGCTCCTAAACTCTGGAATAGCCTTCCTGATAATGTCCGAGGCTCAGACTAGATTAAAGATCTTTTTAGTAAAGCATACACACAATGCAGCACATAACGCTATGATGCAGAGTGTGCACTACGCAGGTGAGCTGGCTTGACAACCACCTGTAGGACACACTCATCCAGCCTAAATGTACCAGATATTTAATATTTTATATTTATATCTAACCCACAGAGATTACGCAGAGCCATTGATGCGATCCAGGACCTGCGAAGAGATGATGTCCACGTTTCCATGATCCTGGACCAGGTCGTATCCTGAGCTGATGCTGTGGTGGTCATAGAGGAGCTGTGAGCATCTCTGCTTGATCCAATGGGCCAGCCGAAACACCCACTGGTTGCCTACTCTCATCTGCGTTTCTCCACAATAGACGTCCTGCGTTCTCCAGCGCCTAGACTTCTGCTCTGCACAAGAAGTTTGGCCATAGGAGAAATGGTCATGACCATCTGAGCCTGGTTTCTCTCTAGGCTTTTTTCCTTCACTTCATCAATTAGTGAAGTCTGTTCCTCGCCGCTGTAGCCACTGGCTTGCATGCTTCGGGACTTGTGGAGCTGCGCATCGATGGATTTGCTCTTAAGTGTTCACTTTCAACAGTGAATTTTAAAATACACTGAATTGAACTAAAATAAACTTTAACTCTGAACACTGGACTGGCACAGCTTCATTTTACTAGAAATTATATGTTCAGCGGCTCTGACACAATCTACATTGTAAAAGCTCTAGAGAAATAAAAACGAATGAATTGAAAAATTAACCCTTTCACAGAGATGGGTTGCGGCTGGAAGGGCATCCGCTGCGTAAAACAAATGCTGGATAAGTTGGCGGTTCATTCCGCTGTGGCGACCCCGGATTAATAAAGGGACTAAGCCGAAAAGAAAATGAATGAATGAATGAATGAATGTATCAGACTTGCACTGTAAAACATCTGTGTGTCAAAATCCTGATTAAAATGGAAATCGCAATAGAACTCAAGAGAATCGTGATTGGTTTCTTTTGCCCATATCGCACAGCCCTAATTAGACCTGAGCACAGCTAGTGATACTGTCAGTAACAATAACTGACATAAGCTAGTTATTTCGTCAACTGTACAGCTGCATTTTTGAGAAAGTAGCAAACGTTGCTTTAGCAGTCCCGCACCACTAACAGTGCTTCACTATAAACATGTCAGACCTCAGTCAGGCCACTGTGCTGCTCTTACTGTAGCGGGTGACTTTCACCACAAACCTCCACTGATACTCAAGAAAACCAACCACTAACACAACTGCATAAACACACCAACACACACGCATCACCTCTGCCCATGTATGTCAGAATAACAGTGTGGTCTCTGTGGCTCTGCATGAACATAAAAGCTGCCCCGAGGATGAATTAACACACACAACCACACACCACTGACCACGCCGGACCACCACGGACTGCTTTAAAGAGCTCTAATTGTGACCTTTTTACAAGATGCAATCTTGTGTTTCAGCTTAAAACATATTTGTCAATGTTAGCAAAAGAGGGAAATGTAGCTGCTCTTGCGCCTGTGCCTTTAAACACAAATGAGCTGGTCATCCCCACCCACTCATTTCACTTTCGCGAAGGATAATCCGGGTCAGAGAAAATGAGACAGCAACTCAGAAACAACGAAGCAGAGACTCAGTCACAAACACCACAGTAAGATGAATGAGCCACACACAAATACTGTTACAACGTTCGATGGGTGCACACAACTACACACAAACAAACACACAAGCGTGCATATTTTTGCAAATCGCACTCATCTAGATTGAAGCGATTTATTTAGTTGTACGATAAAACTTTACAATAAGGTTTTATTAGTTAAAGATGATTTATGTAGGTTCATGACTCTTCTAAAGCATGAAAAACATGCTGAGTGAACATTCTTGTTTATCTGAAAAACAACGCTAAAGTCAGATATTCTGCTTTGAGGTTGTGCATGACGTGCCAGAATGTCTGTCTTTGTTTTGGTCCTTTAACCCGCCCATTGCCAGTTCAACCTATTATATTTCAGCACCCCGGGTTGCCTTAATGGAAAACACTACATTATTTTCACTCAGTCATGAAGGCTCTCAAAGAGAGACCGAAATGCGACTTCCAGTGGGCAGTAGCAGCCTCCGAAATGAGACGCAGATTCAGAGTTCCACATGATGTGGTTATTAATTAGCAAATAATATAAATATTATGAACGTAAACATTAGGAGAGCAGGTTACAATGTAACTCCATGCACAGCAAAAAATCCAGTGTTAAATATACAGTGTGATTTCTTTTGGTGTTGTTTAGTGTTAAAACCGGAATACGTTTTAATCCACGAGTTTTTTTTTTTCATTGTTAAACTTGTAACCCAATATGCAGTGTATTTCCCACTAGTGATGGGAAGTCCAGTTTTTTTTTTTTTTTAACTCAAAACAGTTCTTTCAGACAAACAGTGATCAAACAAGTATGTTTTATTTAAACCTAAAGAGTTGAATGGATTGAAATTATTTCTGAAAAATGAATGAACATTTAATAAATTAAAACTATTTTTCAACATATTTGATCACTGTTATGCGTCACACACACACCAATTGATAACATAGGAAAAAATGTAATATATTAACACTTTGAAGGGTAACACACTCCAGTTTGATGTAAGAATAAACTCTTACTGTGTTAAAATGAACTCTGGGAGTAATGTACACATTTCACACTTTAGAAAGTGTTATTTTAACTCCAAAATGGGGGAAGTCATATGTACACCCAAAGAGTGTTAAAGGGCCATGAAACACCAAAACACATTTTTGTCATATATACGTGTCCCACGCTGCTATAAACAATATTAGGACACATATAATTGACTTAGTGAAAATTGGTTGTTTTTGTGTCATTTCGAGCAAATTTGTTCTTCCGGTTTGAAACAAATTTTTGAGGCTGCGTCACGCTGATGAGATCTATGCATGTACTCCAGCGTGCAGAGTGGACGTCTGTCCCGGCGAGTACATCGTGACGTGTCTGAGCGTGCGGCATTAAGTCATGACAAGGACGTTGTTCGACCCAATCAGCGTGCACTATTTCATTAATATTCATGACAGCTTGGAATAATGTAGCTGTTACAGTTTTTAGGCAGCAGAGCGACGCCAGGTTGACAAAACAAGTGGAAGAATAAGGATTGTTTGGAAACACAGGTCTTCAGTGTTGCATTTATAAATGTGCTACAACAAAGGTTTTGCTTTCATTTCCCCGCTATGAAAGCGCAGCTGGACTCACGGTGGATTACAGCGCACGCGACACGTGACAGAAATGTGTTTGTAAGAAACATTTTTACCCGAGAGCTTTTTGCATCTGGAAATGGTGAAATCCAGATTTGCCGCTTGTCTCCTTTTAAAAAATGCACGGCTCCAGTTGGTGTTCATTGTCCTGTCACCTGATTGGTAAGTGACCGATCAGTGGTGTTTGTTTGTTTATTAAGATGGCAAAGTTAGTTGGTCTCGTCTGCAATACTCTTTCAGTGTTTAAAGACAGACCTTAGTCAAATGATTAGAACTGTTGTTGAGTTTACAGCATGTTAATAACACTACAGTATTATAGACTGAAAGATCTGTGTAAAGTGTAAACATCTTAATCAAGTGATTACTGTTGTGTAGAATTTTCGCCGCATTTAGTGACAGGATAGTCTATACACACAGTTCTTTTTGACGCTACCTACCAAGTGCATATAGTTACCCAGAAATGCGGAGGATTTTTTTGTTTGTGCGCCGTGCGTTTCAAATACTCCATTAAATCTGCACTCCTTCAGCAGTTACTAACATTTAATATCTCGTTTGTTACGGGGGACACGCAGGAAATGTTATAAACGTGAAAGTGCCAAACTGCAGTTAAAGTCGACAAATTAATAATTGGGCAAATAATTGGATGACTGACCTTCATGTAAACACAGTCACTGTCTTTCTCCCCCTGCGTCTGTGTGTTTGTTTGAAAGTCAGCGCGTGCACAAATGGAAACTCCCATTTATATGCAAAACCTTCCCTCTTTCTCTCCCCTGACTCTCCCACCTAAACAGAGCTGGACACACCCACTTTCCTGAGCTTTTCCAAACTAGAGGTGTGAAAACACCACGCTGAGACTGGGGGGTCTCGTGGCCCTTTGAGTTAAACTCAAAATGAGTTAAATGTACACTGATTTTTTTTGCTGTGTCTCTTAACAACACACTACATGATGACATACACAGTGATGAGCAGTTTGGCTGTTTGCACCAGACGAAAGAAGACAGAAAATGTTAATACAGCCATTTAGAAGCACAGAATGGTGCACTCACTGCACTCCAGCGAAATGGTGAGGCTTATAATTAATTAATACATATTAAATCCATTTAACATTATTAGATGTACATGCTGATTCATTGATATGTGTTGGCTTGCACTGAGTATTTTATTTTGAAGATCTGAGGTGAACTATCTGCTGCTGCTGCTCTCAGTATAAGGCAATAAATGTCATGTGAGATGACATTCAAACTCACATTATTAGCATTTAACACTGAATAAAGCACATGAGGTGTACCTGAGGTTATCATTGTCAGTTTTCTGTTGTTCAGCTGTGAGAATGATTTCGAAACACTGGATTGATGTTTAAAGTAAATGCAAGTCAGTAAATCTTTGAGAACCGGTTCATAAATGCAAAACTGTATTGCTACTGTAACAAATCACTGCACCGGTGATATGTGATTTAAGGAAAGCATTTATGACTGCTGATATCATACATTGGAGTTTTTATTATCCGCTTTCATTGGCCTGACGAGAAAGGGACGCTTCAGAACCAACCTGGCCCATACACTGCTCTCCACTTCCTGGATTCCTGCGCAGGAATTTCAGTTTTTTGGGACAAAGATGCCATTCATGGCCTCTCTACAACTAACAAGCCAGGAGAGAAGCAGCTAAGGAAGCCGATTGGCTGAAGAACATATAAACTTTATGTACATACTAGGCTTACCC
>CAIGQQ010030400.1:533506-545635 GCA_903798035.1 Danio albolineatus | reverse complement strand
TGATGATGATGATGCGCTCACTGTTATTATTATACGTGTGTGTGTGTGTGTGTGTGTTTTGGGGTGGGGGGAGGAGTCAAAGTAAACATTATTCTCCATTCAACAAAATTTTCATTGTCAAATATTTCCCGCATGATGCTGAACAAATTCAGGAATTTTTCACAGTATTTCCTCTAATATTTTTTCGTCTGGAGAAAGTCTTGTTATATTTCAGCTAGAAATTAGGGGGGAAAAATATACAGGGGGGCTAATAATTCAGGGGGGCTAATAATTCTGACTTCAACTGTATGTGTTAAACTTAAAATCTTGAAGGTTAGAATTAGGGTAGTCTAACCATAGCCCTAACCTTATCCCTAAGTAGGATAACGTCACTGTAAAGCTAGTGTTTGGATGATTCTCTAGCGTAATGTCTAAAGTGACGACAAAACAGCTGATTTTGCACACATTTTAACATTATAAGGCTGAACGGCATCAAATGCCATCAGTCTACAGAGATTTCCCAGTATTTCTCTGTTGCAAGCGGGAGATCACAACAATTAACCCTGAAAAATCCAAATCAAACCAAACACTGCCAGAAACATTACCAAAGTATGGTATAAATACAGCACTACAACATACAAGAGAGAGAGAGATCGACTCAGAATGTCACTTATCAGTTTAGTAATGATTTGATCAGCTGTAGTTTAAAATTGCTCTGAGTTTTCCTCCTCTAAGGGTTTATTATGTGGTCTGTGTCGCCATCTTGTGGATGGACAACGTCAATTGTCTTTTCTTTGCTCAGTATGACACTGAATATATAAATATTTAAAATAGGCACTATCTTTATAAATAAACTGCATAGTTGCAATCTAAACAACAACATTCTACGTTCAGCTCCAAAAAGCCTCAGAGGTACATGATGTTGTCCAACAGCTGCAATATTTGACAAACTGTAGTGAGTTTATTGATCTGCTGTCACTCTGTGTGGGCGGAGTAATACACACTAGCCGGCAGCTAGCTCTCTGCAACTCTCACATGGTCGCCCACTGAAGCTAAGCAGGGCTGCGCCCGGTCAGTACCTGGATGAGAGAACACATGGGAAAGCTGGGTTGCTGCCGGAAGTGGTGTTAGTGAGGCCAGCAGGGGGCGCCCAACCTGTGGTCTGTGCGGGTCCTAAGGCCCCAGTATACACTTCTCAGTGAGCGCCGTCTTTCGGATGAGACGTTAAACTGAGGTCCTGACTCTCTGAGGTTGTTAAAAATCCCAGGACTGTTCTTCGAAAAAGAGTAGGGGTTAACCCCGGCATCCTGGCCAAATCTGCCCACTGGCCTCTGTCCATCATGGCCTCCTAACCATCCCCATGTCACAATTAGCTTCATCACTCTGTCTCCTCTCCACCAATCAGCTGGTGTGCGGTCTGGCGCAAAATGGCTGCCCTCGCATCATCCAGGTGGATGCTGCACACTGGTGGTAGATAAGAAATCCCCCCATTGTGTAAAGCGCTTTGAGTGCCCAGAAAAAGCGCTATATAAATGTAAGGAATTACAAGCGTGACAAGGCTGTGTGAGTTCTGATATTGCAGAATATTGCACGGCTATCAGCCAATCAGAATCGAGAACCAGTACTGTTAAAGTCAATATTAATAGCCCCAGTAAGATTTTTTTGTAACAATTATAATTATTTTGAATACTGATACACACACAAAACAACTTATCTTCCTTATCTTTTTTTTCTTATCTTTCCTAAAGTTACAAGCATTATAATATCCTGTGCCTGAATGCTTTAGCGTGGCTTGAAATGCTCAGTCACAAGCCTTAAAAACACATACATATGATAAAACATAGTAAATATTAGGGAAAAAAGGATTTTCTTTGTTTCTTTTTTTTGTTCATGACACAATTGTTTTGGTATTGCTTAAGGTGAAATATTATTTCTGTTGAGTCTGATATTTTTGCATACTTATAATGAATTTTTGCAGGAGCACATAAATGCTTGTCTAACAGTAACTTGAGCTCTGCAGCAAA
This sequence comes from Danio albolineatus, assembly GCA_903798035.1. Taxonomy (NCBI): domain Eukaryota; kingdom Metazoa; phylum Chordata; class Actinopteri; order Cypriniformes; family Danionidae; genus Danio; species Danio albolineatus. Next base: position 543,632 of record CAIGQQ010030400.1, on the reverse strand, counting down.
ACTTCCTGTGAGAACAGAATATTTGCAGTTGAAAAAGGCTTAGGCTTTTAATGTTGTGCAGACAATTCATACAAAAAGTGGACGTATGGTTGGGTGCAGCCAATGGAGGACTGGATGACTGACATGTGACAAATTTCACTGAACTCCACCTGTTAATATCAGCTGCCTATATAAGTTGGAGTCAAATGAACATTGTTGCGCACCTCCTGAATGTAACATTTGCATTGCATTTAGGATAACAAATTTGTGCGAATCCAATTATTCATTTGTATCCAATAAATGGTTACGATTTTTGACATTGAAGAAAATCCTCTCCTGACCTTTTTTATTGAAAACGCATGGAATTAATGGATTATTCCAACATAAACATAAATATTTACAGTGACTGCACTAATCATGCATGTTTTCATCTGTGTCTCCGTCTCAACTATAATCCCGGCTCCACAATTCAGATGCTGAGATTGTTATAGACTACCTGTGATATCTGGAATAAATGCATCTCTATAGTAAAAATGCATGCAAACAGAGTCTAAAACTTCCTGTGATCCACTTTTTAAAGGTAGCTCAAACAGACACAAAAGATCAGCTGCGTATTGTGAGAAAGCCACCAAAACAAGGCATTCATACTTCAGTGCGTCGTGCAAAAACATGATCCACTTCCTTTCTGTGGCCTTGTTTTTCCCGCTCACTCACAAGTCAGCGTCTCGGGTGACCACTCCTGATCGGGTGACTGAAAACACATGCTAATATCAGGTGGAAAGAGAGCCGCGGCAACCGGCTAACAATGACTGACGCTTCAGGTTAAAGTCTGAAGCCTAGCATGAACATTTAAATAGTTTTCAAAAGTGGTCAAATGTTAAGTCGTTTTTAAAAGAAGAGGATAAATACATATAGGTTGTTGTTAGACAGTTGCTAAGATAAAATTACTGGTTGTTAAGGGTAATTAGCATGTTTGCTAGCATGATTTTATGGATTGTAGTATAAATTGGCATACTGTTAGCATGACTAACAAAAGCTTTTAAGCATTACTGTGTCGTTTGATTATAGTATAAATTAGCATGTTGCTGTTTCTGGTATGAATAATGTGTTATTACCATACTTATGGTTTTAATTAACATGTTAGCATGTTTCTAAAATTGATTTAGCATATTGCTAGCATGTTACTGGTATGAATTAACATGTTAATGTTTCTAAAATTGAAATGGCATTTGGTAATATTTATTGTTTGAATTAACATGTTAGCATGTTTCTAAATTTTAATTAGCATGTTGTTAGCATTTTTCTGTGATGAACTAATCTGTTGTTAACATGTTTTTAAAATGAATTAACATGTTAACGTATTTTAAAATTGTATTAGCATTTAAGAATGTTTATTGGCTGAATTAACATGATAGCATTTCTCTAAAATTTAATTAGCATTTTGTTAGTATGTTTCTGTTATGAACTAACCTGTTGTTAGCACGTATCTGAAATGAATTAATGTGTTGCTAACAAGTTTCTGGTATGAATTAGCATGTTTTAACATGTTTCTAAAATTGGATTAGCATGTTGCTAATACTGATTAGGGTACTATGAATTAACGTTCTGTTAGCATGATTTAAAAATAAATTATCATGTTACTAACATGTTTCTGGAATGAATTAACATGTTAGCACGTTTCTGTTATGAATTTAGCACGCTGTTAGCATGTTTCCCAAATAAATTAACATGTTTCTGGAATGCATTAACATTTTGCTAGCATGTTTATGTTATGAATTGGCATTTTGCTAGAATGTTTCTGGAATATATTTACGTTGCAAGCATGTTTTTGGAATGCATAAACAGTGCTTTTCCCATGTTTATGGTATAAATTAGCATGTTGATAAAATGCTTCTGGGATGAATTAACATGTTGCTAGCATGTTTCTAGAATAGTTAAGCATGTTGCTAGCATGTTTCTAAAATAAATGCCCATGCTGCTAGCATACTTCTGGTAAGAATTTACATGTTAATTAACATTAACATATATTTCTTAATTTTATAAATATATTGCTTGCCCATTTATGTTATGAGCTAACATGTTCCTAGCATGCTTCTAAAATGAGCTAGCATGTTACAAGCGTGTAATTTAGCATGTTGAAAGTACACTTTTGGCATGATTTAGCATGTTAGAATGCTTCAGGTATAGATTACCATATTGGTAGAATGTTTCTAGTATGGATTAGCATGAAGCTAGCATGTTTCTTAAATGAATGTCCGTGTTGTTAGCATGCTTCTGAGGTGAATTAACATGTTATGTTTCTAAAATTTGATTAACATGTTGCTTGCCCATTTCTGTTGTGAGGTAACATGTTGTTAGCATGCTTCTAAAATGAACTAGCATGTTGCAAGCATGGTTCAGGTATTATTTAGCATGTTGCAAGTATGCTTCTGGTATGTTTTAACATGTTGATAGCATGCTTCTGATATAGATTTCAATGTTGTTAGCATGCTTCTGGTATAGATTTCCATGTTGGTAGCATGCTTCTGTCATGTTGCTATCATGCTTCTAGTATGGATTAGCATGTAGCTAGCATGATTTAGCATTGTGCATTGAGCTGTAAAGCCTGTTGAGTTGGAGAGAGCAGCAGCTGTGGTGTCAATCAGCACGTCTCCTGTGGAGCGCAGATCGTGTCTTTTACTCCATCAAAGTAAACCAGCCTTCAACAAATAAATAAACCCAATCTGAGACAACAGGTGGACGCTGGGAGGAGCTCTGATGTGGAGAAGAACGCAGACGACAAGCTTTAACAAGTTCATCGGCTTAGAGACAACAGGAAAACTGAGTGCGGATCATATTTCTGCTCCGACAGAGAGATATTTCACTTAAAGGGTCAGTTCACGCAAACATGAAAACGTGCTCACTCTGTACTCGCCCTCAAGTGGTTGCAAACCTTTTCATTCCTCTGCTAAACACAAAAGATGATATTTTGAAGAATGCTGGAAACCACGGACCTCAATACACTAAAAAATACCAAGTGTTTTCAGTTTAATTGCGGGTGTGAATTGCATTATGGGATGTTGATCTCTGCTCTGTCCACTTTTATGTTGAAAATTCAACTCTACAGTTTAACAAAGTGACTTTTATTTACGTTTTAGTCGTTTGAAATAATAATATGATGAATGAGAAATAATTTATACTGTGTAAAACTGTGTAAAGAAAATGTGCTGCAGTTTATTGCAAGGTATTTGTAGCGTAATATACAATACCAACACAGACAATATTCATTCATTCATTCATTTTCTTTTCGGCTTAGTCCCTTTATTAATCCGGGGTCGCCACAGCGGAATGAACCGCCAACTTATCCAGCATTTGTTTTACGCAGCGGATGCCCTTTCAGCCACAACCCATCTCTGGGAAACACATCCATACATTCTCATTCACACACATACACTACGGACAATTTTAGCTTACCCAATTCACCTGTACCGCATGTCTTTGGACTGTGGGGGAAACCGGAGCACCCGGAGGAAACCCACGCAACCACGGGGAGAACATGCAAACTCCACACAGACATGCCAACTGGCCCAGCCGGGGATCGAACCAGCGACCTTCTTGCTGTGAGGCGAACGTGCTAACCACTCGGCCACCGTGGCGCCCACAGACAATATATCATTTCAAATTACTAAGAATGCTCATGAATGCCACTTTAAAAACATTTAAAAGGTAAAAAAATATGTTGGAGGAACGATCAAGATTCCATAATGCAACTCAAAAATATAAATAAACTGGGAAAATAAATAAACGAACTGTGAAACATGAACCACATGGATCCCAAAATACGTAAAACTATATTATTATTTTTTTACAGTGTAGTAGGAATGAATGGTTACAGGTTTTCATCATTCTTCAGAATATCGTCTACTGGGTTCAACAGGAGAAAGATTCTCATTAAGGTTTTAAACATGTAAAGGGGGAGTAAACAATGACAGTTTTGATTTTTGAGTGAACTGACCCTTTAAGGCAGGAATCACCAAACTTGTTCCTGGAGGCCCGGTGTCCTGCAAATTTTAGCTCCAACCCTAATCAAATACACCTGAACCAGCTAATCAAGCTCTCACTAGGTATACTTGAAACATCCAGGCAGGTGTTTTGAGACAAGTTGGAGCTAAACCCTGCTCGGACCTCCAGGACCGAGATTGAAGATCCCTGCTTTAAGGGGACAAACGGCATCAGGAACATTCTCTGTAGTGTAAAAGCAAAGCGTAAACCCTGTAAATGATTATTAAACCATTTCCATATATATAACAATAAAAGAATCCTGCTTTTAGAAATAATACACTGTACAAAACTGGTAAACGAAGCACAAACACACATGCTCAAACGCGCATGCACGCACAAACCCACACACACACACCCACACACACACAAACACACACAAACATGCTAAAAACCACGCACAAACGCACATACATGCACAAACATGCACACACCCACACACAAATGTACACACCCACAAACATGCGCACACGCACACGCACAAATGCACACACGCATACACAAACGCGCACACACATACACACACATAAACATGTACGCACACACGCATACACTCAAATGCACGCACAAACATGCATGCACACACACACACAAAGCATGCACGCACATGCACAAACGCGTACGCACACACAAACATGCATGCATACATACATGCACAAAAGCTCAAACGCACGTACATACATACACGCAAGCGCAAACATGCACGCACGCGCAAGCAACAAACATGCAAGTGCAATCATAAACATGCATACATGGACAAACACAAATGCACACACAACTGTACTACACTGACTAAATTAAAGCAGTCCTCAGCTCCTCATTCATTATTCTAAGAGACTGTTTTCCCTTTTCTCATGTTAGAGCGACGTTTACAAAGACCATGAAGTAAACGATTATGATAATATCATCAAGACTACAAAACACGAGCGTTCAGCATTTCTATTTTTAAAAAAAACAAAACACACTCCTACATGAGCCGGGCTTCTGTCCACAGTTGTGAATTAGAGAGTCATAGTGAAATCACAGTATAAAGGTATGTGTTAGCATTATACTGAAACATCGGTTTATATTCTCCACAACTGCTAAGCACAGAGGTACAAATATCAACCTGTGATCATTTTTAATATTGTAAATGAGGGAAATAAACATGCATTATGGATGATGTGAGCAGAAAAGTCTGTGAGTTTACAGTCTACAACGCACTCTGTAGAAATTGAGGGAGTTAAACTCCAAAACCCAACAGTAATAATGCTCATCAACAGGAGACGAGCTGCTCTCTACAGAACAAACATGACTGAGTTTATTTGATTGGACATTTCGGCATTTATGAGGGAAAAGCTTGCTTATGGATGTGACAGATGTGGAATTAATACTTGTGTGACTTTGCTGAATCAAATATAATTGCTTGAAAACATTGACAGAGACATTTTTAAGTGTTTTTAAACTACTGTACAATACAAGCAGACACAAAACACCCAGAAAGGGTTTCACTATTTGGCTGAAAACTATATTTTACATGGCAAGGTTGACATCTGCATGGAACTGCTCACATTTAAAGTTTTGATTATTAATCTAATTCACGTCTTTGGATGGAAACACAGCTAATGACTGCAGAGAAACCTGTAGACGTGTAAAAATGTGTATGCAAGGACAAAAAGCCACACAACAAATATTTTCATGGTGCTTTAACTTAATTTAATGAGTTAATCCGCTTTCAACCATTTATTTTTAAGTTATACTAAGTTAATATTTTTAGTCAGTCTTATTGATGTAAATTCAGATTAGGCCCACCACAATATCTATAATCTGTTGTAGAATATATTGCGATAAATAATAATATTATCATTCTCTCGCATTGTCTTACTCTATAATACCAGAATGACAACGTAATATCAGCTCAATGCAAATACACTCTTCCTAATGAACACATCATATTTCACGCTTAAGAATATTTCATTTAATTACAGACATTTTAACAGATTAATAATCAGGCATTGGCGTAAATAACGTGAAATGTAGATCCTGAATAAATAATAATAATAAATGCTTCAAGGTAAACCGTAACAGAGGCTGCCATATCTGCTAGCAGATCTATTTTCAGCTGTCAGGCACCCTCATGAACATATACTATAGTAATTTACAGTAAATACTGTAGTGTTTTTAACCATACTGACACTGACACCTCCAATAGAGATAGATATGCTAAAATCAGCTCAAATGTTGCTAGAATTGGGTGATATTTATTGTAAGTGCAATATATACTGCATCACCAAAAATGATTGAGCTCATGTCCGTGTGTTGTGCCATAAACGCAGATATCGATTCTTGTGAAATGACTAGAAAACTTTGATTCAAATAAACTTAAGGCATCCATCTTTTTTTATGTGTGTGTGTGTGTGTGTGTGTGTGTTTTTCCCTGAATACACAGGTTTCTCTGATCTCGCACCTCCAGCAGCTCCGCGGGGGTCTGCTCCTCCAGACTGTCTGTGATTTGCATGAGAAAGACAGGAGATGGACCTCCTGCGTCCCTGAGATCAAGCAGAAACATCAACTACCTGTGAAAGATCCTACAATCCTGCCTTTCATCTTCCGGCTCTTCATGTAAATGCTGTCGTTCCTTCAACAGCCCGAGGACGGACCCTCCTCCAACAAAGACCACCGCAATCTCAGTCAAACTCACTGGTCACTGCACTAAAAATAAAGGAGCTGTCGTCTCGTTTGAGTGCAATTATCTGAGCCAAAATGAAGTGTGTTTTTCCTAAAAACAAGCTAAAATCAGGCTTCATACTCATTTTTACTACTAAAATTCCAGGACTTTCAAGTAAATTTTCATGACCTAATGTTTCATGTAATGTCTATTTTTATACATAGTAATGTGAAATGTGTTTAGATAATGTTCACACAGCACTAATAATGTGAAATTATTAGTGGACAGAAAAGAAGTAAACACAACTAACCTATATTTAAGTATACAATATTTCTTAAACTAACTTCCATGACTTTTACAAAACTTTGTGGGTTTTTCAGTTTTTCCAAAACTTTTCCAGGCCTGGAAAATGCCATGTCAATATTCCATGACTTTTCCAGGTTTTTCATGACCGAATGGACCCTGTAAAGTAATCTACCAATGGGGTCAGAAATATAAACTTACGTCAAAACGAAGAACAAGATTATTTTTTCTCCCCCATTGGCAGATTATTTTTGGTGGTTTTAAGGAAAAACTCACTTAATTTTTAATTGTTTTAAGGGTTTTTCATACACATTTTTCCAACTTTCCCAGCTACACACTACAAAAAATGCTTTTCCTATTAGTTTTTGGTCTTGTTTCTAGTCCAAATATCAGAAAATAATTTAAAAAACATAAACCTAAATGAGGAACAAGATTATTTTTCTTGTTTTGGGGAAAAACTCAATCAATTTTGACTTATTGGGCCCTATCATACACACACCGCAATAAGGCGCAAGATGTGTTTGGCGTGATTTGTTGCTATTTTGAGAGCAGCGCAACTGTAATTTTCATGATTTGCGCCATGTTGTTTAAACAGTAAATCCATTTGCACTGTTCTGTGGACTCCTGGGTGTGCTGGTCTATAAAGGAGGTGTGTTAAGGAGCATTGTTAGAATGTTCATATTTTAAGGAACTGAAATAGACAGCGCCATTGACCAACTAAAAGCTGCTCTAAAGTCAAACAGAGCGCGTTAGTTATGCGTCTATGCGGGTCTAAACGCTTACACACTGCTGAATACACACAGGATGAACAGCAAATATATATCTTTAAAAATGAAAACAATTAAAGGATTAAAATGTTACAAACGTGATTATTTTCTACATCAATATAAACACCACTGCCTCCATGCCTTCTTCACCTCGGGGGGCTTTTTCAGTTCGACAGTTGACAGGTGACAGTTGCATCAGTATAATGTTATTATTATTAGCAGTATTATTTATTATCTGCATATTTTGTATTTGCTTTAATAAACACAAGTGTAGATTTGTCCACCTGTGGGCTTTTGGAGACGTCTGCATCACCATATGGGGAGAACAGGACGTGTGTTTGATTTAACTCAGTTGTTTGAGCACACTTCATTATTATTGTTCATTTATTCCTTTGCTGGAGATTAGAGCTGAATTTAGAAATAGTTTTGAACAAATCTTTGCTCTTAACAAAAGAAGATTAAATATGTGGGCTAATGGATGTGTTCAGTGGAGTGAGTTTCCACCATTTCTTTACTCCACTAAAGTAAAGGAGTAAAGTAAAGAGTAAAAGTAAAGAGAAAGTAAAGAGGCTGAATGGAGGAGGCTCGTTCTTTATCCTTGCACTGCAGATGCTCTGTTTATAAATCAAATGCTCGAACAGACATCGCAAATGATAAATCCAATGCAAATGAGAAGTGCCAATCAACCAGTCTGGGCGGAGCTTTAAGGCGGAAGAGTTTTTGCGATGTCAGTTTGACCATTTGATTTATCATTTAGTCTCTACAGGTGTATACTGAGCTGATCATGAAAATTACATAAAAAATACATTTGATTTCTCATTTGAGAAAGCATTTAAATTAATTATTTGATCGTTTGAGCATTTAATTTAACATTTGAGTAGCTTTTTTGAGAGTTTGATTTATTATTTGATCTTTTTAGACATTTCAATTGTGATTTTGTTAGGAAAAAACTTCCATATTTTCGTTATTGTGTTTACAGTGTGTTTATTATATTTTATGCAGATGTACACTCCCACTACAGAGTCGCCCCGATCAATCTAACATCATAAAGTCTTTACAAATAAGAGAGATTCAAGTCATCTGGTGAAACTGTATTTATATATCAATTTATATTGCATAAAATCTTTTTTTTTTTTTAAATAATCGCCATGTTAAATTTTTCCAATATCGTGCAGCCCTATTATGTAAATATCTGCATCAGAAACGCTGTGAGCAGGTCTGTGGTCTGCATTTGCTCTGGTTGATGAACAATTAATGCAGAGATGTGAACAGAAAACTCTTTCAGCTGCTGAACACCATCTACTGCTGTTTATACTGGAACATTTTACACCTCCCCAAAACTGCTGAAGATAAACTCCACACTGACTCCAGACATGCACATTCACTACAGGACACACACACACACACACACAATGCTACAGTAAAAAAAAACACAAGCTGGTTAACAGTACGTTTTCTTAAAGGGACAGTTCCACTAAAACTGTATATCCTGGCATCATTGACTCATCATTCCAAATCTTTATGAGTTTCTTTCTTCTGTTGAACACCAGAAGATATTTTGAAGAATGTTGAAAACCTGTTAACTGTTACCATTCTTTCTTTCCATCTATCTATCCATCCATCCATCCATCCATCCATCCATCCATCTATCTCTGTAATATGATCCACCTATCTACAGTATCTATCTATCTATCTATCTATCTATCAATCTATCTATCTATCTATCCATCTATCCATCCATCCATCCATCCATCTATCTATCTATCTCTGTAATATGCTCCACCTATCTATGTATCTACAGTACTTATCCATCCATCTATCCACTTATCTATCCACTTATCTATCTATCTATCTATCTATCTATCTATCTATCTATCTATCTATCTACAATAAGCTCTATCACGTCTGTCGGTCTGTCTGTCTAGTCCAGGGGTGTCCAAACTACGGCCCGCGGGCCATCTGCGGCCCGCAATCAGTTTAGTGGCGGCCCGCGAGGCTTTTTATGAATATTAATAGATTCTGGCCCGCTGTAGAAAAATAGATGTAACTCAATAAATAACCACCGGGTGTCGCTATTACGCGCCTTCAATTAGACCACACTGAAGTAAACATAATTGATATCCACGTTTTGGCGAGCCATGGAGCAACCAAGAAGAAGGAAAATCCACAGTGAGGGCGGGAAATGTCAGAGTTTTACATCCAAATTTCCCTAGATGAAACAATCTCACTGTTCACATTAACAGAGTTTATGGTGAGTAAAATATATATTATGATTTTAAAATGTAGAAAATAATTCCATAATAATACACACACACACACACACACACACACACACACACACACACATATATATATATATATATATATATATATATATATATATATATACACA
>CAIGQQ010030400.1:505503-522923 GCA_903798035.1 Danio albolineatus | reverse complement strand
CACACACACACACACACACACACACACACACACACACACACACACACGCACACGCACACACCCACACTCACTTCTAGATGTCATCTTCATCTGGTCCCATTGATTTGGAGCAGAAGCTTCCTATGTTTCGATATACTATAAACCCTCATCATACCCGTGAAAACCTTCCTCTAACAAACAACACTATGAACATCTAGGCACGAATCTGATCTGCCCACAAAGAGTTTCAGAGGCACAAACTCTCTGAGCAATGATTGTCCCAAAAATACAAAACACAAGATTCCCAACACATGATTTAAAGGGTCAGTTCACCCACAATTTAATACCGTATTCAATTAATTTCTTTTGTTGAACAAAAAAAAGAATACATTTCGAGAAATGTTGGAAGTCGGGCAAAGTAGTTAGCACTGTGGCCTCAAAGCAAAAAGGTTGCTGGTTCAAGTCCCGGCTGGGTCAGCTGGCATTTCTGTGTGGAGTTTGCATGTTTTCCCCTATTGGCATAGGTTTCATCCAGGTGCTCCGGTTTCCCCCCCAGTCCAAACACATGCGCTATAGGGGAATTGATGAACCAAAATGGCCATAGTGTATGAGTGTGTGTGTGTATGTGTGAATGAGTGTGTATGGGTGTTTTCCAGTACTTGGTTGCAGCTGGAAGGGCATCGACTGTGTAAAACATATGCTGGAATAGTTGGTGGTTCATTCCACTGTGGCGACCCCTAAAAAAAAAAAAAGGGACTAAGCTGAAGGAAAATAAATGATTATTATTATTTGTTTATTTATTGTATTAATCTATTATTGTTTTACGTTTGTGAGTATTGTTTGCATATTGTATCTTGTATTGTCGACTGTTGTGTATACTGTATGTTTGTTGTAACTGCGTTCACACCGAAGGCGATGAGAGCGTCAAAATTGACTACATTGATCTCATATTTAAAGGAGCCACTTTTACATTCCTGCATAATGTAAAAGGTAACAGTTCATTCCACTGTGGTGAATGAAAAAAGTTTGTGGTTCATTCCTGTGTGGCGGCCCCTGATAAATAAAGAACTAAGCTAAAGGAAAATGAATGAATGAATGAAGCAGGTAATCAGACTTTCATAGTATTTGTTTTTCCTACTATGAAAGTCAAAGGTTACCGGTTTCCAACATTCTTCAAAATATCTTCTTTTGTGTTCAACAGATAAAGGAAACTCATATAACCATTTAAAAGAATTGTCATTTTAGGGTGAACCGTCTCTTTAAATGACTACCGACACATACAAAGAGTGAAAATATATATATATTGTTTTCCATTTGAACCACTTTCCATCAATATACAGAATATATTGAATAAAAATGCCATTATTGAGTGATTTTAAGTTCACAGTTCAGTCATTATTATTAATATAACATCCAAATAACTGCAGAAAATGCCGCGGTAGCTATGAAAAACCTTTAAGGAACAGAAATAACAATACAATTTCAAGTAGTGTGTAAAACATTTTGATGAAAACAATAATAAAACACAAGAAAGTGTCATGAAGACTTATTCTTAAACGTTTCTTTATACGGTCCAGGTTAAAATAATGCCAGTATGAATCCTCCATCTCGTTTACAGTGCATCATCAATACTATAATCATATCTAGGTGTAAATAACTGTGGTTTACTCACCGACACGTTTTTCAGCATCACACTCACAACAACACTAAAGGAGAGAGCGGTTTAGACTGTGAAACGCTGTGGTGTGTTCATGGGCCGCGGCGGATGAACCAGATCTCGTTTCTGCGCTGTGGGACGCCGGGGTTTTCGTAAACGGCGATCATGTAGCGGTCCCGCAGGAGATCCTCAGAGTTGCCCAGGAGCTCCCACAGGTTGCTGATCTGACGAGAGATGGTCTCCTCCGTCGTGGTCCCATGAAACACCCTACGATTACCAGCAACAAGATGTGTGTTATTCAATAATGTCATACACGCTGTTCCAAATGCAGGGTTCCACACTATTCCAACATAAATCGATTATGTTGACTTAATTGTCTGTACAAATTTAAGTGGACTGAACATAAAACAGTTAAGTTGTCCAAAAAAACACTTAAGACGGGGTTTCTGCAGGTTTCACCAAGTTGAAATAAAGACATTAAGACATTTTTAACCCTTGTGTATTGTTCAGATTGTCTCCCCTTTGGTTATGTTGGTGCCCCATTGAAGTCCATTAAGGACATTTTTTATAGCAACGCTATGACAGCATATAATCATGCATTCTTGATTGTTGCTGGTTTTCCCTGTTGGGAAGAGTTAAAATGTCAAATTTTCACTGTTGACCGTCAGTGTGCAGAATTAACCCTTTAGATCGGCCTGTGCAAAACAGTTTCTGGCTTTTATATGGAGTATATGGAGTTCAGTGGAGTAAAACAGCAGATTACAGTGTGTGTGCAGGGATACACTTACTGTGTTCTGGGAGCAGAGGGGCTTATTTTGAATTTATCGGACATATCAAGAGAAGTGCCCAAAGGTCTCTCTCTCTTTCTCACACACTATACTTTATGGCCCAATCCCAATTATATTTTTGTACCCCTACCCCTTCCCTTCCCCTTGGCCCCTACAACCGTGGGTTAAGGGGAAGGGCTTCCAAACTTACCCCTAAGATTTGGGACAGCACTTCAACACCTGCACACGTCATCATATGTCATCGCAATCTCTTGCTTCATTTGAGATCAGACGATCGTGACTGCTGTGGTTAATCCTGTTGTGTTATGGTTTGGTGTTTATCTTCAGGAAATGACTGAAGGCGTATTTTGTATTATCATAACGATCTAATGTGGCAATAAGATCAGAACTATACTGTGTATTTACACAGTGGCCATATTTATCTATGTAAACACACGAAAACAACATTAACATTATAGCAGACACTGCAAAAAGCTCATTCCCAGACACTAGACATTACTGACAGGGTATTCCAGTGTCATCGTGTGTCAGAATGTTGTGGGACTGCTGTACATGAGTTATGATTATGGATTATAGATCGCGAAATTTAGCAGTTTTAAAAAAAAAATTGTTTGTCGTAAAAATTCGTAATACTGACAAAAAAATACTAATTTGTGGATCTCTTTACTTCCGGGTTCAGCTATCCTGCCGCTGTGACAGGTGTATTCTGGGAAATTTTCTTACCCCACCGTTTTAAGTGTGGTCCTGAAAAATATTAGTTCGAAGGAGTGTATACCCCTTACCCTTAGCCCTACGCCTTCAAGCTAAAGAGAATTGGGACACCACTACCCCTTGACGTGAACGCACAAAACGAGGGGTAGAGGTAAGGGGAAGGCCTAAGGAGTAGAATTGGGATTGGGCCTGTATAACCATATAATTTGTATCTAGAAACTAAGCTTTTTTTGCACTGCAACTAATAGTCAACAGTGAAAATTATTAAAATGTACCTCTTCCCAACAGGGGAAACCAGCAACAATTAAGACTGCATGATTATATGCTGTCATGACTTTGCAATCAAAAATGTGATTATAATGGAAGTCAATGGGGCAAAAAGAGCCCCCAACATAACCAAAGGGGAGTCCATTTGAACAACACACAACAGGTAAAACACATGCCAATGAAAAACTCTAACTCTGTTATGGTTAAACTTTGCAGTGAAGCAACTATAATCCACATTTCAGATCCTGCGAGGGACTGACTATTGCAGATACACACATTATCGACGCTGAAACCATATACAGTAGGGAAATAGGTATTAAACACGTCACCCTTTTTGTCAGAAAACATATTTCTAAAGGTGCTGTTGACCTGTGACCAGATGTTGGTAACAACCAAAGAAATCCATATATGCAAAGAAACCAAAACTCATTAGTTTACAAATTAAGTTGTGTAATAAAATTGAATGACGCAGGGAACAGTATTGAACACATGAAGAAAGGGAGGTGTAGAAAGACACGGAAAGCCCAGACAGCAGCTGAAATTTCTCAGTAGTTCTTCAGCAACCTTCTGTCCTTCCTCAGTGTAAATGAATATCAGCTGCTTCAGTCCAACATCTACATTAGCAGGAGGATGAAGATGAACCCAGGGTGGACATTGCAGCAAGACAATGATCCAAAACACAGTCGAGGAGACTCTAAGGTGCTTTCAGAAAAAGTAAATCGAGCTGTAAAATGGCCCAGCCACTCACCTGACTCAAATCCAATAGAGAATACAAGATAAAGCTCAGATTTGATGGACGAGACCAACAGAACATTAAGATTTTGACACTCTGTTGAAGTCTGTGAGAAACTCACACCTGATTAATGCATGTGACTTCAGTCTCCATATGAGAGGTGGCTTTAAGCTGCAGCACCAGAAAAGATTAAACACCTTTCAGTAGTTCAGCGCTTTCTCCTTCTGTCATTCAACTGTTAATACACACAACTCCTTTCTCAGATTTGTTTAGTTTTATTTTTATGTTTGTATTGTTTGGGTTTTTACCAAAATCTGCTTCAATCCCATGTCAACAGCTCCTCTAGAAATATTATTCCCAGGAAAAAAACATGACGTGTTCAATACCTATTTCCTCCACTGTATAGTTCTTCTTTATGTGTGTACCTGGTGATGACCCTGATGCTGTCCCTTTGGATAATGCGTATATCGGGGTCTGTGGGCTGCGGTGGGACGTCCTGGTACTCTCCGGGCAGGTAATATGCCGTCAGTATGTCCTTCATGAAGTTTGTGCCATCGTCCGCCATCGTGATCTCGTTCACTACAGGCACAGACATACCGAGGTACCGGCCTGCAGACCCAGAGAGAACACACACACAGATAAACAAAACAGGACTATAGCAAATAGCACAGCAAATAACCTAAATTGGTGTTCTTGACCAACCAATAAACTGCAGATTCTGCAATAGTTAAGTCTAGCTCACACTGCATGACTGTAAACATCAGCAGATCGCTGTGTAGTTCACACTACATGACTTGAATTTGTGTGTGCATTTACAGGGGTTGGACATTGAAACTGAAACGCCTGGTTTTAGACCACAACAATTCATTAGTATGACGTTGGGCCTCCTTTTGCGGCCAGTACAGCATCAATTGGTCTTGGGAATGACAGATACAAGTCCTGCACATCAGCCAGAGGGATTCTGAGCCATTCTTCTTCAGGACAGTGTTCAGGTCACTACTGATGCTGGTGGAGGAAATCGCCTCCTGACTCGCTCCTCCAAAACACACTAAAAGTTCTCATTAATATTTAGGTCTGGGTACTGTGCAGGCCATGGGTAGATGTTCAACTTCACTTTCATGTTCATCAAACCACTCTGTCACCAGTCTTACTGTGTGTATTGGTGCATTATCATCCTAATACACGGCAACTCCTTCAGTATACTAGAGAGAGAGAATTTAGATTTTATTGCCCTTTTAGCTTCTATGGCTTCTAAGTCATGGCAAAAAAGAGATCAAGTTAACTACATTTTAGAAATAAAATGTAAACGAAGATATACCAAACCGAATACATCACATCATATAACATTAAATTTGCTATGGGTTATTTCCAAAATTATTTGCTAACATTTAAAAATTAACTAGAAAACATTGATTCTAATCGTATTAACTAATGCAGTGTAGTTTTTTACATTTTTTTAATAAACATTATTACAGTAAACAGTTATTTATATTATATCTCATCCAATGTCTTGTGCATCGTTTTTTGTCAAGTGACATATTTTACATTTTAAAATTCCGATTCATTTCCGATTAAATTTCAGTTGATTATTATTATTATTATTTTTTTTTTTTTGTAGCTTAGCATTAAAACAAAGAAATAAAGGGTTACGATCAAATCAAAATAACGCTCTCTGTCAAAGGCATTCACCCCAAACACATCCCCACCATTCTTCCTATCTTTTTAGATAGGATGGTGGGCCAAATCTAAGGTTACCGTGGGCCAATTTTGGCCCGCCGGCCCTACTTTGGGCATCTCTGCTTTAGAGTATAGCCTTTTATTAGTGGCTTTAAATCCGAAGGTGGGATTTTGCCCATCAGGATACTATGTTTGACCCACTGGGTCACATGGTCCTCCAGAAAGGTTGGGTAGTCCTTGGCAGTGATCCAGTGCCCATCTAGCACAAGTATTTGATGAAGCAAATGCCATGATATTACAGCCCAAACCATTGATCCACCCCCATGCTTCACACTGGGCAGGCAGGATTCTGGATGGGACGCTTCTTTGAGGCTTCTCCACACCGTAACTCTCCCGGATGTGGGAAAGACCGTGAAGGTGGACTCATCAGTGAACAATACATGTTTCACACTGCCCCCAGCCAAATATTTTCACTGCTGGCGCCATTGAAACTAATTGGTTTTGAGGGACCAAAGGTTTGTCTACAGTATAGGCAGCCATGTATATTGACCCTGTGGAGCTCCAGACCAACAGTTCTGCTGGAAACAGGAGAGTCGAGCTGCACATTTGAAGTGAGTTGGGCAGCTGTGGTTTTATGTTTTTTGGATATAATCAGGGTTATCCCTTTCAGACAGCTTCCTCTGGCGTCCTCCTGTTGGATGCGGTTCTTCTTCTTGGTGGTTTGCTGACATTACTCAGGATACTGTGGCTCTTGATAATCACAAAGACTTACTGTTTTGGTCACAGATGCACCAGCGAGAAGTGCACCAACAATGTGTCCTCTGATATGTCCCCCATAATGTGTGTGCTGCAATATTTTAAGCGGTGCTGTTTCTCTGCCAATGAAACCTTCACACTCTGCTCTTACTGCTGGAATGAAGATCAATGAAGACTGGCTTAAAAGACTGGTCAGATTTAGGCATGAAACCTCCGACACTAAATTGGCCAGTGTTTCAGTTTCAATGTCCAACCTCTGTATGTATGTATGTAGGAATGTATATGTGTGCGTGTTGACCTGTTGAATTCTCCTTGCAGATGAAGCGCATGAGTTTCATGAAGCCGTTGGAGATGCTCTGCTCATACAGCGCGTCTGCTTTACTCACACATGCCCATTTCCCAGGAGGATACACACGTTCTTCATACAACACCTCACCGAGCTGAAAAAAACACACACACAACAATCCTCTCAACACAACCAACATTAACAAATCGCAGCTAAATATATCAATTAGTTCAGAGTACTGAAAATAAAAGTGCACTTTTGCGTCTAACACTGATTAAACGCACTTCAAATCCACTAGGGGCGACAAAACAGTCATCATCTCCAAATAAATGTTCCTGATAAAATAAAAACAGCTTTAATACAACTGGATATAACAACTTTACGCATATTAAGCTGCAAATCAACCAAAAGCAGAACAAGACAGTGCTGTTGGTTTGAACCGCGAGCCATTTTTCAGAGCAAAACCACATAAAGCACAAGCTCAGAGAAACACTTGAGCTCAGCCTGCAGTTTCCTCATATAAACCACAAACGCCTCAGTTATTCATACTAATTTGAAGCCGATAAAACAGTGACAGCACCCCGACCTCAAATCATTAGAATTTCTAGTACAGGCGCCTAAACCAGTCAGTAAAAACAACCCTGGAAAACAATGCTTGTACTTTATTGAGCCATTCATTGTAGTTCTTGAAAATAGCTTTTGAGCAGTTCCAGCGTTACTGATGTGAGATTTACAGTGAAAACTCACATAAACTCACAGAGATTAACATTATATTGTAACATCTGTTTATATTCTCCACAACTGCTAAGCACAGGGTTCTGGAATCAGACCAATTTCAATCTGTGAACATGTTTAATATTGTAAATGAGGGAAATAAACATGCGTTATGGATGATGTGAGCAGAAAAGTCTTTGAGTTTACAGTCTACAACACACTTGCTTATGGATGTGTCAGATGTGGAATTGGCACTTGTGTGACTGCTGAATCAAATGTAATTGCTTGAAAACATTGACAGAGACATTTTTGAGTCTTTACACTTCTGTCAAACACAAGCAGACACACAAAAAAAAACAGAAAGGGTTTCACCATTTTGGTAAAAACATGTTTTCTTTCATGGGAAGGTTGACATTTGCATGGAATTGCCCTAGTGCTCCAGCAGTGCCGATATACAGCAATATCGCACTGCTACGAGTGTGATATTGCCTTTATACAACAGTTTGAGGGCATAATAGTGTATATAAAAAAGAAAATCAATCTAAAACCGTTTGTATGAGGAACTACTTTCTTCCATCATTCATTCACATCTGCAGCTGACGTCAGAACAGCACAAACGGCTGCTACTTCCCCAATGTCACTGTAGAGCTAGTGTTTGAATGATTCTCTAGCGTAATGTCTAAAGTGACGACAAAACAGCTGATTTTGCTCACATTTTAAGATTATACGGCTGAACGGCATCAAATGCCATCAGTCTACAGAGATTTCCCTGCATTTCTCTGTTGCAGTTGGGAGATCACAATAATTAACCCCGGAAAAAAAGCAGCGCAAACACTAGCAGATTAACACCCAAAAAAAAATCCATATACTATCTTCTATCATATACAGAAGTGGGCAGTTTTACCTTCTCATGTCTGGAGATGGTGACAAAAGGCACTTGCTCTCGCTCTGCACTCTGGTTCCTCCTCGTCATCTCTTCTATTGGTGCTCTCATCTCTACGAGAAATAAAATGAAAAATTGTTTTAAATAGAAAACAGCTTCATCTCTACTCATTTATATTCAGGATTTTTTTTATTTATTTAAAAACAAAACAAACAACAACAGTGGTACTGGTATCTCGTAACAACATGTACAGCAATTTTGGTACATTCTATATATTCAGGATTTTTTAAGGCACATTTTTAAAATTTTTGCAGCCTACGTTCTGGCTTTTATATGGAGTTCAGTGGAATAAAACAGCAGCTTATAGTGTGTGTGCAAAAACACACTTACTTTGTTTTGAGAGCTGAGGGGATGATTTTAAGCTTCTCAGACATATCAAGAGAAGTGTGCAAAGGACTCTCTTACACTCACACACACAAGCACAATACACTCTAGTGGTCTAACAGATCATAAATCTCATAGTTCGGACCATGTTGTGTTTTTTTAGCGACGGATCGGACCATTTTTCGGTTCAACCAAAAAAGGGAGAAGACAAATGTAATTTGCTTTCCATTTATTACAGAAACAGCACTGCAAGACACTTTTGGTTTTAATAAACAGAACTGAGAAGCTGTAATTAACTTTAAAATAACATAAAGAAATAATCAGCTGAATAATAATAAACTGTAAAATTTTCAGTGCTGTGAAAGATTCATTGTTACTACGACTGTTGCTGATGATGCAAAATGGAGAAATCTAACATTATAATTATAACCCATATTAATTTATAGCCTCATTTTAAATAAAGAATCGAGTTCTTCACTCACAAAACTTCATGTTTCATTGCTAGATGATCATCTTTAAATAATTATTCAGTGGCATATATTTGATGGCTGGTTGTTGCCACCTATTGGTTAAATTCATATGATGGTGATTTTAATATTTATCATAAACATCAGTGGTTTTATCTAGCGAAGTTTCACAAACTAATTTCGAGAGG
Source organism: Danio albolineatus (assembly GCA_903798035.1). NCBI lineage: Eukaryota > Metazoa > Chordata > Actinopteri > Cypriniformes > Danionidae > Danio > Danio albolineatus. The sequence goes on along the minus strand of CAIGQQ010030400.1, from coordinate 513,433 downwards.
AGCACGTGATATGATCAACTACAGCTGATCCTTATCGCTAATCATTAGCTAGCCTATTAGATCATTCTAAAACTGCTATAAATATCCTACCTAAACTTCATTCCATGTCTTCGTTTTTTTGGAAAACTCCCTCCCCCCTCTATCCTTTACTTCTCCCTACTCCTCATTCTATGATCGGGCAACACGGTGGCTCAGTGGCTAGCACCGCTGCCTCGCAGCAAGAGGGCCACAGGTTCAAGTTCTAATTGAGCCAGTCGGCACTTCCTGTGCGGAGCTTGTATGTTCTCCCCGTGTCCGTGTGGGTTTTCCCTGGTTTTCCTCCCACAGTCTAAAAACATGCACATAAATAAATCCTAATAACAGTCACAAGCACTTAATGCATTCATATTGAATCAATCGGAACCACCATATCAGTCTAAGTAACAGGGGCACTCGAAAAACACCTGATCTCGTATCGCTTGTAATGCTCATTGACCAGGCGGGAACCTTGGGTTCATCTATCTCCGAGCTCAGGGTTCTCTCCCGGGACTGTATATATAGAAGCTTGTGAAAACAAAACATTTAGCATACATTAATGCTTTTCATTTATAGTAGGTTATTTATTAAGAAATGTGTCTGTACTGTATATGATGTGGGCATGTTGGTTAGAAAATTTCTCCAATGGTTTGAATGTGTCAAATTGTAAAAGTAGACTTTTCAAAAAATAAAAAAAAAATCAACAAAATCCTACTTAATAATATTAATAATAATAATAATAATAATAATAATAATAATAATAATAATAATGATGATGATGATGATTATCATCAAGTAGGATTTTCTTCATTTGTTAAAGGGGTGGTCCACTACGATATCCTATTTTTAACTTTAGTTGATGTGTAACATAGCTGTGTGAACATAAACAACATCTCTGAATGTGAGACACTCAAAGTTCAATGCAAAGGCAGACATTGGCTTTTAGAGAGCTTAGCAAAGACTACAGAAACCACAAAAAAATACATCCGGGTTAATGATGTCATAAACCCTTCAGGATACAAGCATACACCCTGCGCAGCGAAGGGGCGTAGCTAGACGTGCTTAAATGTTACGCTTCCTGGTGACATGGAGCTGATCTGTGAATCTCAGCACATTATGTTAGCTGACCAATCAGAGCTTCTTGAGGGCGGGCTTTCAGAGGAACTAGGAAATATTTTCATGTTAGCTGAGTAGCTGTATTTAATCAAAGTAAGATATATGAACAAATAACGTGATTTTTCACAAATGAAGCATAAAAACACATTGCTTTGCACCCCATAAACACAATCAAGCTTTAAACATACACTCTGGACCACCCCTTTAATAAATAGCCTACTGCAAATTAGGCCTACAACCATTAAAGATTTATATGATTTATATATGAGATTACAATACGTGATATGTGTTAGCTGTACTGTATAAGTGATTTTATATGGAATAGGCCATTCTCAATAATATTTGTAAAGGAAACATATATACGTCCTATATGTAGCATTTACATATATTTCAATTAATCTGGAAAATGAGTGCATGTTTTAAATTTACAAAAACTAATATTGAATTTGTAAAAAATGCATGTGCGTTTAAAACAATATAATTTGCACAAAAACTATGGGGTTTTTTCTCTAAAGAAGTAGCTGCTCTACCCCGTTTAGAGCATCATATGGACGTTTTACATTAACTAGCGTGGTTCAAACGTCGGATCTGGGACAGAGAAACTATGGTTTTGGGGAAACACTCGTCACTACATTGTTCATTTCCCAAATGATGCATCGTACTATGATAATTCAGCCGCGAATTATGTTGTTGTTTGTGAAAACGCACCCCTGCTTCAGACTTTGTGTGGAATATACACATTTCAGGAATAACAATTTCTTCAGACAAACACAGCGCACCCAAACACTGCAGTGCTTTTTATGCCGAGTTCAGACTGCATGATTTTAGCCCCGATTTTGACGCTTTGAAAGCGCTCATTTTCAGCTTATTCCGACCCAAGAAATGGAGGGAAAATGAGTGTAAATTTGGCATGAGCCCCCGTGTCTGTTTGACGTGTCATGTGAGCAACATCACAACACAACCCGGTCAAAAAATAAAAAAGTTAAGGAGAAATAGCTAATTCCTTTTAAAGCCAGGTGAGCAAATATGCATTTTCTACCCCATTAAAGACTTCTTTCTCGTTATGTAGTTAATATCAAAAGATATACTACGTGTTTTTGGGTGTGAGACGTAGTTTGGACAAAGTTGTCGGCGATTCTTCCTATTTTGAAGTCATGCAGTGTGAAACTCCCTGTCGCCGATCCATCTTGCAGTGTAAACAAAGCAGCGACGAAACGCAGCCCAGATAATCATGCAGTGTGAAAACATCTGTGACGCGACTACTTTGAAAATCATGCAGTCTGAACTCGGCATTACTTTTCTCCATAAACTTACATCAGAGCTGCAGAAATGGTTTGTCCAATTGTCATCCTCTGAGAAAGTTATGAGAGAAGCCAGGGGTGTACTTGTCACTTCAGGTCAGAATAACAACACATGCAAAAATGAGTGCCGTTTAGCAGAAGTGAGGAGATTGTAAATAAAAAAGGATGTAAGGATGTCGCCAGACTGGCTTTTTGGTTTCTTTTCTTGTGTATCCCAGCCACTAGCAACCCCATCTGAAAGATTGTTTAGCACAGAGGCTAATGTAGTCATTCAACTCACAATCAGTAATGTATGTGTTTGAATAATGATCGCTGGTTCCTTTACTCAAAAACTCAGATTTGATGATCATAATTAGCTGAGGTTTACAGCATCATTATTATTTACACCTTAAAGTTTGCTTTGATTGTTCAGCATTTACATTTCACAGCATCAAGTATCAAGAATGGGGTGGCACGGTGGTGTAGTGGGTAGCACAATCGCCTCACAGCAAAAAGGTCACTGGTTCGAGCTTGGGTCAGTTGCCATTTCCTCCAGGTTTTTCGGTTTCCCCCACAAGTCCAAAGACATGTGCTATAGGTGAATTGGGTAAGCTAAATTGTCTGTAGTGTATGAGTGTGAATGGATGTTTCCCAGAGATGGGATGCAGCTGGAAGGGCATCCGCTGCGTAAAACATATGCTGGATAAGTTGGCGGTTCATTCCGCTGTGGCGACCCCAGATTAATAAAGGGACTAAGCCGAAAAGAAAATGAACGCATGAATTAAATATCAAGAGTGTATTGAACACTTCTGTTTCTTTTATTATGAAGAGATCAGATATTGTGTTTAAATATTTCTGTTAGGGTTGTTTCGTTTTTGACTATTGAACTATTTATAATTTGCCTCAGTAATGTTGGTAAATTAAAACAAAGTGGTTAAATCAATTTAAAAAGTCCTAATATTCCAAAATAGGTTGTTAAAAATATTAAATAATTATAGATACCGAATGATATGAAACATGATATCTTGATGATTTATTCTGCAATATCCCCCCGCCCAATTACAACACCTTAATAATGCGACTAAAATAGGAATATTTCATGTCTTAATTTGTGTTTACGATGATTATGACATATCTAAAGCATATCTAAAGTGCTTTTCCATCGCATGGTCAATTATGCGCTGCAGTTGTAACAGCCTTTGCTTTTGGACACTACAACTTTTGAAAAAAATGGTTATGTCACACCCACCAACGCAAACGAGTGACGCACAACACCGAGGCAGCCAGAGTTGCTGGGTTCAATCCTGCCTCCAATCGTCAGTGCTAAATTCACCAACACGCTCCATCATAACATCACAACTCACAAGACTGACCTCAACGAGATTTAGTCTTGCAAGATCTCATTGCCCGAGATCTCGTTACACCCCTACTAATTAACCTAGTTAAGCCTTTAAATCTCACTTTAAGCTGAATACTAGTGTCTTGAAAAACATCTAGTCAAACATTGGATCTCGGTGTTTGTACCTGTAGGAACGGCCACGTGATGCGTTCGTCCCACCGCCTGCCAGTGGGCGTACATTCGGTCCTGCTCCTCGTCATCCATTGGCTCAGAGCTGTCAGTGACATCATCATCCACTTGCTCATCGTCCAATCCCTCCAGATCCTCGAATGAGATCAGAGCCATCGTCCAGACGTCAACCAGAAGCTCTTTAGACACAACACACACATGGGGAAATCGATCACAGAACAGCTCCCCCAAAAACGTATTGATCCATTACTTTCTCCAAACATGTTTGGGTTTATTTCTGTCTGTTCCCACGGGAAGCACATTCATTCACTCGTCTCTTTATATAGAGAGCTACAAAGTACACCCCCTTTTTAAAAACTAATATCTATTTTTCAGTGAATATAGGTCATATATTGGCGTGGGACAATAACCAATTTCAAGGTATACCGCGGTTTGGAAAAGTCAAGGTTTTCATACCGCCAAAATTTTATGCTATACCGTTCCTAAGGTATGAGTAAGATTTTTTTATTTACTTTTTTGTTTGTTTTTAGGTGGAAATTGTGAAAAAATCTGTGTTTTTGAAACAAATGAAGACCGCAGAAGTCAATGATTCACTTGAATTATTCAGACTGACATGTTTACTGCCCCAAAATATTTTAAATGTTTCTCAAAATCAAATATATTGTGTTCAAAGGGGGAAAAGGTTTTGTTTTTTAACCAGACATTTTAGAGCAGTAATCACAATATCTCAAAATCACCGTGAAACGGTGATATTTTTATCCAAGGTTATCATACCGTCAGAAACTTATACCAGCCCATGCCTAGATATAGTTTAGTGCATTTGAATAAAACAGATTTATTAAAAGTGCAGTACAGTTGAAGTCAGAATTATTAGGCCCCCTTTTTAATTTTTTTTTTCTTTTTTAAATATTTCCCCAATGATGATGTACAGAGCAAAGAAATTTTCACAGTATGTCTGATAATATTTTTTCTTCTGGAGAAAGTCTTTATTTGTTTTATTTTGGCTAGAATAAAAGCACTTTTTAATTTAAGACAATTTTAAGGTCAAAATAATTACCCCCCTTTAAGCTAATTTTTTGTTTTGATAGTCTACAGAACAAACCATCGTTATACAATAACTTGCCTAATGACCCTAACCTGCCTAGTTAACCTAAATAACCTAGTTAAGCCTTTAAATGTCACTTTAAGCTGTATAGAAGTGTCTTGAAAAATATCTAGTAAAATATTATTTACTGTCATCATGGCAAAGATAAAAAAAAACTGTTATTAGAGATGAGGTTTTAAACTATCATGTTTAGAAAAAATCTTCTCTCAGTTGAACAGAAATTGGGGAAAAAAACAAACAGGGGGGCATAATAATTCAGGGGGCTAATAATTCTGACAACGGTATGCAAGTTTGACAGCCAGTGGTTGAACTAGGTATTGCACACCTGGTTCAAAACACGCAAGAGCAGGGGTCTGTTTTTCGCACGTGGATTACTCAGTGAGCTGATAGGTGACAGTGACTATTTTACAAGATCCAGGATTTTTTCGTTCTTCAAAACTCATCCGAGAGTTGTTGTCATAGCAACAATTCTGGTAGCTCAAACCTGCTCAGGAGCAGCAGCTTATTTCATATGAAAAGGATTAGATCAGGTCATTTGAAACAAAGGTAATACTGAAAGTATGTACTGAATGCTGATATGCTCTTACAGTAGTAACCTAAGGGCAGGGCCACACGGAATCTGCACGCGAAGAATTCCACAGATTTCTAGCCCATCATTGAATCTGTTTATTTACTTGTGTAAATGTGTGTAAATGTATACTTATCCAGTTTTTAAATTAATGTCTGTAATAATGTTGACTAATATGAAAACATTCATATGATTTACTTACAATTTACAGTTTGTAAAGTAATATTTTCTGTCGTTTAGTAAATATTTTATATGAGAGACTTGCTATGTTTACCAAATAAAGTGGATCTAATTGGATTTGCATTGTAAACATTAAATAAAAGTTAAAAAGGCATTACTTTTTATTTCATATATTAGGTTTTAGTTATGATACTTCCAAAATCATTCTGCATAAATCCGCCGATTTTTTAAGAAAAAATTCTGCGGAGAAATAGCAAAAAATGTCCGCAGATTCCGTCTGGCCCTACCTATAGGTTATATACACTTAGGAAAATAGTAAAATAAATTTAAAAATTATATACACATTTATAATAACTAATAATATTTAATATTAAAGAATATTGATGAAATCTAATCATGATGAAAACATTGTTCACAGTCAATTAAATAGTGCTAATGTTGTTTTGAAGTCATAATTACATGAGATTTCAGATAGATAATTTAAAACAGCATGGTAAACAATATCAATACAGTCGTCCGTGTTCAAAAACGAACAAATAAGCAAATATAAAACCACCTTTACCTCAATCCTGTACTCAAGTAGCATGAAATATGAGCGTGAATTGCTGTAAAATTGGTATTATATTCACATATTCGGGCTTTCTCCTTAACAATATAATTTCAAAAAGTAGTCTTTGCGAATTCAAAATAGGTAATTCATATTAGCGGTAAATGACTGTAAACGTATACAACACTGTTCACAGTCAATTAAATAGTGCTAATGTTGTCTTGAAGTCATAATTACATGCGATTTCAGACCGAATATTCAAAGTAGCGTAGCAAACAATATAAATATAGTCATCACTGTTCAAAAATGAACAAATGTGTGAATATAAAACCAACTTTCTTGTACTACATGGCGTGACTAAGGTAAAATTGATTTAATATTCTCTCATTCTGGCTTTCTACTTAAAAATATAATTTCATAAAGCAGTCTTTAAGAATTCAAAATAGGTAAATAAATCTTATTAGCAGTAAATGACTGTAATACAACATTGCATATAGTCAATAAAATGCTTAACGTTGTTATAATTACCTGCGATTTCAGACCGAATATTCAAAGTAGCACAGTAAACAATTTATATACTGAATATTCAAATATATCGAAAATATACCGAAAATATATTAAAATATACCGAAATATACCTGAATATTCATCAATAATATTACACGTACTGCATGCTTTCATCTGCGTAATATCACTCATCTCCGCCCTTCTCTCACAACCAATAACACAGCAGTTCTCATCCATGCATTAGTTACTTCACGTCTTGACTAATGCACTTCTCTCTGGGCTTCCTTTTAAACTTCTCCATAAACTTCAGCTAGTTCAGAACCATGCAGCTCATATCACCACTAGGACTTCATCTCATGAGCACGTCACACCACTTCTCTATCAATTTCACTGGCTTCCGGTAAAGTTTTGTATTGATTTTAAAATACTACTTTTAACTTTTAAGGCAATTCATAATCTTTCTCCTCACTATCTCACCGAACTTCTTCATATCTATACCCCTTCTCGCACTCTTCGATCAGCCAACTCTTTCTCCCTGGTGCCACCTTGCACTCGATTAAGCACAATGGGAGACAGATCCTTTAGCTGTATGCCTCCTCGGCTATGAAACTCTCTTCCCCTGGACTTAAGGAGCAGTGATAGTCTTCAAACTTCTAAATCTCGCCTAAAGACCCATCTTTTTAAGAAGGCTTGCTTTTAATATATGTATGTGTTTGTATGTATGTACGTGTGTGTATATATATATAGATATACATACAAATATACATATATATATACACATACATATATACATATATACATATATATATACATACATATATATATATATATATATATATATATATACACATACATATATACATATATACATATATATATATACATATATACATATATATATACATACATATATACATATATATACATACATACATATATACATATATATATATACATACATGTATACATATATATATATATACATACATGTATACATATATACATACATATATACACACACACACATATATACACACACACACATATATACACACACACACATATATATATATATATATATATA
>CAIGQQ010030400.1:470126-501106 GCA_903798035.1 Danio albolineatus | reverse complement strand
CTGCAAATCAAAACTACGCTCAGCAGCCGATCAATCACTGCCGAGTCCCAGGGCTGCTTTTTATAAAGGCTGAATTTCATGGCTGAGATCATTCAGTGATTACAAAGCACAGGAGCGCAAAATAGAGCAGAAGTTAAAAAAAAAAAAAAAGAGAAATTCTACAGTAAAAAGGCGTAACCTGGTTAACAGTAAGCTTCCCTAATATATACGGTGAATAAGAGAATAAGAATGAACTTTCGTAGAATGGCAGCTCTGGGGCGCGTTTTCGGAAACCAACGTTAGCCAACTAAGGTCGCAAGTTCTGTCGATACAAATATGGTTTATTGATTTGACGTTTCCTAAATCCGTCGTTTCAACGAACATTCACAAACTGCGTCGCAAACTTGCGCACTTGCAACTACATCTCTGGAGCTGTACAACTACAACTCCCAGCAGAGACTGTACTTCCTTCGTCAGCTGAGGAAGTTCAACCTGCCACATGAGCTGCATGTACAGTTCTACTCAGCTGTCATCCAATCCATCCTCTGCACTTCAATCACCGTCTGGTTCGGCTCAGCAGCCAAAACCGATCTCCGTAGACTACAGCGAATAGTCCGGACTGCTGAACGAATCACTGGCACTACCCTTTCTACACTTCAAGAACTGTACTCCTCCAGAGTGAGCAAAAGGGCTCGCAAAATCACCCTGGACGCCTCGCACCCAGCACACTTCCTGTTTGAACTGTTACTGTCTGGCCGGTGCTACAGAGCACCGAGCACAAAAACAGTCAGACACAGGAAACGTTTCTTTCCTCAGGCCATCTACCTCATGAACAGTTAATATTTCTCCTATTGTGCAATAAACGTGCAATACTTTCTCATACGCAATTGTACACAGCACCTTATAACAATATACAATGCATTACTTCTTACGCATTTGTACACAGCACCTTATAACCTGTATATTTATAACAAAACTGTAAATACATTTTAACATCCAGATCGTTGGACCGACTGCATCTCTGTTTAATGTCTTCTTTTTTCATATTTATTCTGTAGTGTCACTTGTCACTTTATGTACACTGGAAGCTTCTGTAGCCAAAGCAAATTCCTTGTGTGTGGCAATGAAACTGATTCAGATTCTGTAGTTAGAAACATAGTTCCTGGCTATGTTCTATTTCCAGTTATCCCCCCTATGCCCTATTCTTTTAGAACATTCTAACATTTAAACTTGGAATTATTATTTTTAAAAAGCATTAAAGTCATCACTCTTAGGTGTAATTTGCTTTCAAAGTATTTTACAGTTCAGTTTTAGCGATCTTCATGTTTACAATTGCGCTCCTTTCGCAGTGCACTTTGAAAACATTGATGTCATTCTGAACACAGCCGAGCAGAAAAACAAAAAAACATAGCATACGTTAATGCTTTTATTTTATAGTAGGTTATTTATTAAGAAATGTCGCCTACTTATTTAAGACAAAAACAAGAAGACTCACCTCATCCGACACTTTGAATCGCTTCAGGAGGGCCACAAACTTCTGCTTGAAATTGGGTTGCTGTAGAGAGAAAACGCCATTAAATGTCAATCAGAATCTTGAGGCGTCTTTACATGATAATCAAGACTGGTTTGTGCCTTTTAAAAACTCAATATAAAGATCCACTGCTGGGAGATCTACTGTATGCCTGCACTGATCCACCTCAGCCTACAGTATCAACCAGTGTTGGGTGTCATCAGAGATGGGAAGTAACGGAGTACAAATACTTTGTTACAGTACTTAAGTAGATTTTTCTGGTACTTTCCACTATTTATTTTTCTGACTTTTTAATTTTACTCCTTACATTTCTACACAAATATCTGTACTCTCTACTCCTTACGTTTTTAAATGCGTCTCGGTAAGTTCGTTTTATTGTGTCTTATCATTGCACAATGTGAACGCCTTTTTTATTCAATCGATTTTTTTGTCATTGGCCGCCTTCGTGCTGCAGTGTGTGGCTTTCAACCTCTGAACCCGCACCATAAGGTGTGATCACGGTTGTTGCTAGATCGGATACGGTTGTGGCCGGAAGTTAACGAGAATTTATATTATAATTTATATTATATTATATTATATTTATATTATTTATGAAATTTCCAATTTATTGTATTTTATTATGGTCTACCCCCACCTCAACCCTAAACCCAACCCTCACAGTACTGTAAAATATTAATTACTGTTAAACAGTGTCATAAAAAAATGCTGCTATATTGATGTGCATATCGCACTTCCGGCCAGCCGCGTATTTGATCTAGACTTTATCGGCGATCACACCGAATGCGCTTTTTGTGTTAAGAGGTGCTTTTATTTAACGATTTACTAATGGCTGTGAGCGTTTTGCGCGCTGCTTACGCGCCCTGTGTTTTAACTGCCTGTTGTGCCTCGCGTTTTTACCCTTGCGCGGCGTGCGCTCACAGTTGAAAAAAGTCAACTCTGAGTTACGTCATATGTGTCTTAAAAAGGTCACGAAACACCAAAACACATTTTTTGAGCTGCATATATGTGTCCCACGCTGCTATAAACACTAATAGGACACATATATTTCGCTAAAGAGTGAAAATTGGTTGTTTTAGCGTTACTTCGAGCAAATTCGTTCTTCCGGTTTAAAACGATTTTTTGAAGCTGCGTCACGCAGATGAGATCCATGCGTGTATTCCAGCATGGAGTGTGGACGTCTGTACCAGCCAGTGCATCGTGCCGTCTCTGAGTGTGCGGCATTAATTCATGAGAAAGACTTGGCTCAAACCAGTCAGCGCACTCTATTGTGTATGCGGTGCAACTTCATTAATATTCATGATTGCTTCAAAGATTGTTTGTACCTGTTGTAGTGTTCAGACGGCAGAGAGATGCCAAGTTGTGTTGCCAAAACAAGTGAAAGAAGAAGAATTGTTTGGAGACACAGGTTGCCAGTGTTGTGTTTATGTGCTGCAACAAAGATTTTGTTCACATTTCCCCGCTATTAGAGCACAGCGGGACTCCCACAAGTGCGCAGCAGAAATGTGTTTGCAAGAAACTTTTATTTTTCACCCGAGAGCTTTCCGCATCTGGAAATGGTGAAATCCGGATTTGCCGCTCGTCTCCTTTTAAAAAAATACACAGCTGCAGTTCATGTTGATTGTCCGGTCTTTGGTAAATGCGGAGGGTTTTTTATTTCTCTCATACGCCGCGCGGTCTCAAACACTCCATTAAAAACGCACTCTTAGCAGTTTCTCACATCTCGTTTGTCATGGGGGCATTCAAGAAATGTTCCTGGATTAAAGTAAAACTGCCGTTAAAGTCGACAAATTAATAATTTGGCAAATAATTCGATTACTGATGTCCATGTAAACACAGTCACTGTCTGTCTCCTCTGCGTCTGTGTGTTTGTTGTGCCTCTGTGAAAATCAGCACAGGAAACTCCCATTTTTATGCAAAACCTTCCCTCTTTCCTTCCCCCTGACACGCCCATCTAAAATGAGCTGGACACACCCACTTTCCTGAGCTTTTCCAAACTAGAGGTGTGAAAACACCCCGCTCAGACAGGGGAGTTTCGTGGCCCTTTAACATTCTCCAATCAAATGAAAGCAGAGGCGGGGTTTCCGTTGAGGCGACTGCAGTGTTTGTGTTGTTAAAATGACTACAGAGACTTTTGAAGATGGAGGAGAGACTAGTGGTTGCCAGCTGTTTTGAGTTATCCGGAGCTGTATGTCTCACAAATCTTGAAAATCAAAATATTATTAAATACTACAATTATATTAACATTGACATCAACACTCACGCATAATACCCAGCTGATTCAGTTGTGCCTAGTGACATAAAAAGCGCACCATGCTTCTTTTTTACTTGTCAAAAAAAAAAAGGCAGTGAGGTGCACCTCATGTTTTTGGAACGTAAAAGCGTGTTCAGTGTGATGGGCCTCTAAGTAGGCTATTCAGCAAAAGTTATTCAGCTTACCATGGGAACGTCAAGATGGATGAGACAGAGAATCAGCGATGTAAACATGACTGATGTCATGCTTCTACGGGGTAATAAGATGCGTTTTGGTCGATCAGATCACAGGTAAACAAGAGACGCATTCCTCTTCAAATCGGGCATTTAAATGGGGTTAACGTTAGGCTAAAGTCTTTTGTCCACTTTCGTTCATGGTGTACTGTACTTCTCTGATCTTTCAATCTCATTCATTCATTTACAGTATTTTCTTTTCGGATTAGTCCCTTTACCAATCAAGGGTAACCTTATCCAACTTATCCAGCATATGTTTTATGCAGCAGATGCCTTTCCAGCCACAACCCAACACTGGGAAACATCCATTCCCACTAGCATTCACACTCATACAATATGGACAATTTAGCTTACCCAATTCCCCTATAGCGCACATGTGTTTGGACTGTGGGGGAAACTGGAGCACCCAGAGGAAACCCACACGAACACGGGGAGGACATGCAAACTCCACACAAAAATGGCAATTGTCCCAACTGGGACGTGAACTAGAGACCTTCTTGCTGTGAGGCGATCGTGCTTCCCGGTTCGCCACAGTGACATGATCTTGTTGAAAAAAAAACTAACTTTAACAATCAGGTGCTTTTTGTGTCCACGTTTGTACAGTTAGTCGGCTATTAAAGCAATGCCATTTTTTATTAATACGTTATGCATTGTGATTTATTACAGATTATTATTATTATACAGACTATTACAGATTTTACGTGTGTTATATACACTGCAGTCAGGGTGCGAATTATACGTTGACTACAGGGGTGTCAGCTATTTTCATTAGCTTGTGTAATAAATATGCAGCGGTTCATCTTCCAGCAGGACAATGACCCAAACCACATTGCCAAAATATCAATGGAGTGGCTTCACAACAACTCAGTGAATGTACTTGAGTGGCCCAGCCAGAGCCCAGACCTAAATCCTGTTGAACATCTCTGGAGAGATCTGAAAATGGCTGTACACCGTCGCTTCCCATCCAACCTTTGAGCTTGAGAGGTACTGCAAAAGAGGAATGGGCAAAAATACCCAAAGACAGGTGTGCCAAGCTTGCGGCATCATATTCAAAAAGACTTGAGGCTGTTATTGCTGCCAAGGGTGCATCAACAAAGTATTGAGCAAAGGCTGTGAATACTGATGTACATGTGATTCTTCAGGTGTTTTATTTTTTAATAAATTTGCAACAATTTCTAAAATTCTTTTTCCACATTGTCATCATGGGGGATTGTGTGTAGAATGTTGAGGAAATCAATTATTTTAATCCATTTGCAAAAAGGTTGTAACATAAAAATGTGAAAAAAGTGAAGTGCTATGAATACTTTCCGGATGCACTGTATGTAGTATGGCAGCTGTTGTTCTTAACTGCTGTACAGTTAAGTTTTGTGTCCAGGTAATGATACACAGGGCAACTTTTTGAGCAGTGTTGTTGGACAATATCGTAGAGTGATGTTGGCTGGCTAATTTGCAGCTGAAAATTGGCAACAAAATGTAACCAAAAAAACAGAAATGTAAGTTTTTTAGCATAGATGTACACATGATGTGTGTGTAGTTACCACCATAACACTTAAACAGGTATTGTAATGAATGCATTTTACTAAAGTACATATTCCCAGCTGTACTTCTTTACTTTTACTTGAGTACAAACGTGTAGTGCAACTTTTGCCAGAGTCGTTTTAAACACAAGTATCTGTCCTTTGCCATGTCTAATATATTCATGTTACATTTAATGTTAGGGATAGTTTCTTATCCCCCAAAACTGTCTTCGGTTAAACAAAGAGAAAACTGAAGTCATTGCATTTGGGAACAGAGATGAGGTTCTCAAGGTGAATGCGTACCTTGGCTCTAAGGGTCATACAACAAAAAATAAGGTCAAGAATCTTGGTGTGACTCTGGAGTCAGATCTCAGTTTCAACAGTCATGTCAAAGCAGTAACTAAATCAGCATACTATCATCTCAAAAACATTGCAAGAATTAGATGCTTTGTTTCCAGTGAAGACTTAGAGAAACTTGTTCATGCTTTTATCAGCAGCAGGGTGGATTACTGTAATGGACTCCTCACTGGCCTTCCCAAAAAGACAGTCAGACAGTTGCAGCTCATTCAGAATGGATTCTGACCAGAACCAGGAAATTAGAGCACATCACACCTGTCCTCAGGTCTCTACACTGGCTCCCAGTTACATTCAGAATAGATTTTAAAGTATTACTAATTGTCTATAAATCGCTAAATTGCCTAGGACCTCAATACATTACAGATATGCTGACTGAATACAAACCTAATAGATCACTCAGATCATTAGGATCACATAAACTAGAAATTCCAAGAGTTTAGTCAAAGCAGGGTGAATCTGCTTTCAGCTATTACGCCCCTCGCTGCTGGAATCAGCTTCCAGAAATGATCAGATGTGCTCCAACATTAGGCACATTCAAATCAAGACTGAAAACACATCTGTTTAGCTGTGCCTTTACTGAATGAGCACTGTGCTACGTCCGACAGATCGCACTATTGTGTCTTTCTTTTCTTTTTCATTCTTTTATAGCTTGTTTTAACTCATTTTAATCTGTTTTTATGTTTTTTATTATTTGTTTTTATTTTCTTATACTTTAATTTTATTTCTGTTTATGTAAAGCACTTTGAATTGCCACTGTGTATGAAATGTGCTATATAAATAAACTTGCCTTGCCTTTTTTGACTTGCTTTGAATGAATGTGCTTAAAAAATTGAAGGAGTGTCAGGAATCTACATTATACTGTCGCTCTAGTTTTACACACTGATCCTGGGTTAGTTAACATGCGGGTTCCTGATGGTGAGCTTAAGATAAGAGGATTAAAACATCACCTTTTAAAACCCTCTATGCACTGGATAACACGCTGCGTCTAGCAGGTAGCTGCCTGAAATGACTTACATCAAGACAATTGATAATCCATGATAAAATATTGAGCCATTTTAATGGTTGTGGCAAGAAATCCAAGCGTGTTGGAGAATTCAACAGTAGCGCTTCATAATAACTACACACCGACTAATTTATTAAGCATTATCAAACAGTTAATTCATCATTTGTTAAGCATTAACTCTACATAAATGGATGTTAGTGAGCATTTTATAAATACAGCCACAAATGCTGTATTCTTACCGTATAAGCACACCTATAATGGGCTTAATGACTGTGTTTTCATGTTACTGATTAATTTTTCCTCTAGATTACGCTTATTTTACCATAATAAATATGATCATGTCTTGCTTTTGAATGATTTGATTAGGACAGTAAGCTCTGACTCTGCTTAGACAAAAGTCTCGTCACTGAACAGAAATAATGTCCAGTATAGAATATAAAGTCATGCTGCAGTGGAAACAGAATGAATATTGTGCATGACTCCCATGAGCTTGGAGGACTGCATCCATACATCACTGCAATGTTGTGACCTATTCTAAAGTGAGGACCATTGATGCTTTATAAACCCCTGATAAATGACAAACGATGAAATGTCATTGAACCAATATGGATTTTGCACTGGTGTAATATAAAAAAGAGAACATGGTGGTTAGTATGGTTATGTTGAATAAGGTAATGTAACCATGATGCACATACTTTTCATTAAATCAAATAAGATGCTATTATTATTATATTCTATAGTAGCTATAGCACAGCACACTATATAGTATAGTTTTCTTAGCAAAATATTTGAATGGTGTGTTTTTCCAAAGCCCATTATTTACACTAAAATGCTGTCTCTCCTAAATGTCATCTGTTTACATCCTCTATGTCATATTTAACCTTAATTTATTTATTTTAATGATCAGATTTTTCCAAATTCTGAATATCAAAGTATAACATTTTTTTTATTAGAAGCTACATTAATTTGAAACCAAAATGTCCAATGGGTGGTGCCAAACCTCTATCTTTGTCACTGAATCGTTCAAATTTGTCATTCAGATTCATTCAAAGCGGCTCATTTAGAAATGAATTGACTCACTAGGAATGACTCGCCCAAAGATTTTTTGTTAACCTCATCTCTTAAGTGCTTCCTCAATACTAACACAATTAGATTTTTGATTTAAAAAGTAATAACATAAGAAGTGTAAACAAAGTCTATATGTTGTCGATAATGTACAGGGAAAGCCACCTAGGCTATTTTAAACTACTGTATACAGTGCATGCGGAAAGTATTCATAATGCTTCACTTTTTCCACATTTGTTTATGTTACAGCCTTATTCCAAAATGGATTCAATTCATTTATTTCCTCAACATTCTACACAATGATAAATGACAAATAAATGATCTCGAATCCATCGAATTGACTCTACTCTGCATCCCAAGTCCATCGCCGTACGTAGTAAGCTACTGGGCAAACTGTTAACAGCGGAAAAGCCGTCTATATGGAGGTAAGCGGTAAGCTGGTAGAGCAGAAGAGCAGAAGCCATCAGCGGCATCATACCACCCCGTATCATTCATTTTAAAAGGTGAAAAGAACCAGACGTACCTCTGGATACACATTTCATGGTCTCCAGAAATGTAGACAGGGCTACGTATCCACAATGAGCCTAATTGAGCCTAATTTTTGAAATTTTTGTTTACATCTGAGTTTCCCCAGGGTTTGATTCTATGGGCGTACTCACACTATGTACAGTTCCCTATAACCGGGCCAAAGCACGCTTGTCCCCCCTTCCGTCTCCCCCGACAGCCCGCAATCACATTGCATTCGGGCCTGAGCACGCTTACGTCATCGATGATGCGCTGTTCAGTGTAAGAGAAGCGCTCTCTGAGATTTCAGTGGAGATTTCTTTATATCATTATATCGTTTTAGTCGTTTGATATGCAGTGACACACAGTCAAATATTCTGCCGAACAGACCAGCCACTGCTGACGCTCATAAACAATCATAAAGTCCTCGTGCTGCAGGAATTACTACTACTTACTAAAGGCGCAGCTGTCGTGCAGAGAGGGATTTGCATCTTTAATAATCTACGACAGTTTGTGTTCATTAAACAGTAAGAATGATTAATAAATCCATATGAAACAGTCTCCAAAAGTCACGTCTCCTCTTCAGTTTCGGACTCAGGCGCGCTTTGCACTCTCACTACAAGCCCAAGTGAACCGGGCTCAGGCACACCTCTTCCAACCGGGCCAGGGCCAGCCAACTGTACCGTGCCGGAGCCAGATTCAGCGCACTCACACTTCTAAAATGATCCGGGAAACGGGCCTGAGCACGGTTCGGATAGCATAGTGTGAGTACGCCCTAAGTTCGATGACTTTCTGTCACGTGCTCAGTTTTTATAACAGCAGAATGAGTCCATCAGTACATACCCGGGTCATCGATGTGGTTCTTATCATTTTCCTTCGAGATTTTTTTGGCTTCCGCTGCACATCGTCATCCTCATCATAAAGGTCCTGAAACAGAATTTTATCAATATTAATAGGATATTTTCCTGCTTTTTGTTGCATATTTATCTTCTTACACCATACAGGGGTAAATTCAGAAACTGTACTGGGGTTTATGCGAGTCTTAAGGCTGATTTATGCTTCTGTGTCAAGTGCACGCGAATGGTCCGGCGCAGCCTTCGCGCAGTTGCATGGCTCTCGCCGTGGCAGACATTGTTTAAAAAAACGATACTACACGTCACAGCGACGCATAGCGCAAGCTCTGTAATTGGTCGGCTTGGTACGAGCGTGGGCGATGCTGAGAGCTGCAAGCCCAATGGAGTGAGTGTTTACAAGTGTCGAGTCCTGTGACTGACTGAATGAGCGAGTTTGAGCCATTTGTACATTAAGGTAGCGTTCAGAAAAATCAAAACACCAGCGAAGAAACTCGACACAGAGGAACTTAAACACCTACTGCCACCTAGCATTTCAGAAGTGTTATTGCAGAGCAACACAAACATTACACAGAAGTATTAATGCACGACTACACGCAAGGCAGGCTCCGTGGATCACATCGATCACTCGACGCAGAAGTGTAAATCAGCCTTTAAGGTGCATCTATTTGCACTAAATGCACTTTTTATAGTTTAATGACAAAACAAATAGTAAGTGCACAAAGATAAAGGTCTTAAGCAGCTGTCTCTATTTTCTCATTGAGTAATTGGTGTGTTTCGTTTCTAACAATCAGAATCTCCCATTCTTTTTGAAAGCACATATTACTGAAATTACATGTGGTATAGCAACTTGACATTTCATGCAAGTGCTTAAAGTGCAAACACACACAAAAAGACGAAACTTAGACTTCTGATAATTAGATAATAGAAGCTGAATGTATGATTCTGGAGGTAGAGACAGTCAAAAAATGGTACAGTTGGAGTCTTTAGGCTCTATTTTAACAATCTAAGCACAAAGTCTAAAGCTCATGGCACAAAAGCATTGAGAACATGTCCGAATTCACTTTTGCTATTTTAAGGACAGAGAAATACCCTCTGCGTCCCAGCGCATGGTCTAGAAGGGTTGTGCTTATTCTCTTAATGAGTTATGGCTGTGTTTTGAGCATAACGTGCATTAAACCAATCAGAGTCTCGTCTCTCATTCCCTTTAAGAGTCAGTCGCATTGCGCTATGGCGGATTTGCATCTGCAGCGCAAGGATAAAGAACGAGCCTCCTCCACTCAGCCTCTTTTCTTGACTTTAAGTGGAATAAGGAAACGGTGGAAACTCACTCCACTGAAGACATCCATTAGCCCACATGCTTAATTTCCTTTGTTAAGCGCAAATATTTGTTCAAAACTATTTCTAAATTCAGCTCTAATCTCCAGCAAATGAATAAATGAACAATAATGATGAAGTGTGCTCAAACAGCTGAGTTATATCCAAACACACGTCCTGTTCTCCCCATATGGTGATGCAGCCGTCTCCAAAACCCCACTGGTGGACTGGTTATTAAAACAAATGTAAATATGCAGATAATAAATATTACTGCTAATAAAAATAACATTATACTGATTCAGACTGTCATGAATCACCTGAAAAAGCCCCCCGAGGTGAAGAAGGCATGGAGGCAGTGGTGTTTATATTGATGTAGAAAATAATCACGTTTGTAACATTTTAATCCTTTAATTGTTTTCATCAGTGAAGATATTTGTGTGTTGCTGTTCATCCTGTGTGTATTCAGCAGTGTGTAAGCGTTTGGACCTGCATAGGCGCATAACTAACTGCTGGACTTTAGAGCAGCTTTTAGTTGGTCAATGGTGTGGTCTATTTTAGTTCCTCAAAATAGCAACGCTCCAACAATGCGCCTTAACCGACCTCCTTTATAGACCAGCACACCCATGAGTCCACAAAGTGGTGCAAACAGATTTACTATTTAAACAACGTCGCGCAAAACGTGAAAATTAGTGTTGCGCTGGTCTATAAAAAGCAACAAATCACGCCAAATACACCTTATTGAGCTGGGTGTTTGATAGGGTATGATAAGCTCATAAATTCAAGACAAACATCTCTCTGAATACACACACAAACACTCTTTTTTATAGATAACTAAATTAATTTAGCATGATCTAATAAATCTAAATAATTAGTATGAATTTTCAAAGCTGTTTTCAAATAAAATTTTACAAGAAAAATAACACTAGGTTTATCTTGGAAATGCACAATCTACCTGACAGATTACAATAACAGCAGATATGGGGGAATTAGAAATGGAAAACACAGTAGAGTTTATCACAACGAGGAAGAGATTTTGGAAGAAATCCTGACCTGGCCTTGAACAGCGTCATCACTGGCCTCTTGCTCTGACGAATAACTATCATCGTCATCCTCAGAGTAGTTATCCATGTCTGGAGAACGGTCTGAAAGAGAGAAAAAGACATTTAATGAGCATAAAAAAAGTCTTCAAAAGCATAAAAAAAGCATAATATGTTTGCAGTATTTCAAAAACATGCAAATTGAACACTGAAACACAATGCTAAAGTCAGGTATTCTGCTTTGGAAATGTGTTGGGAATGTCTGTCTTAGTTTTGGTCTCTATAACCAGCCCACTGCCAGTTTAACCAATTATATTTCAGCACTCCGGGTTGCCAGTTTGTGGAAAACAGCGTAAAAATAGCATAATCTGTTTGCAGATATTTAAGAAACATGCTAAGTGAACACTGAAACACAATGCTAAAGTCAGTTATTCTGCTTTGAGAATGTGTTGGGAATGTCTGTCTTAGTTTTGGTCTCTTTAACCAGCCCACTGCCAGTTTAACCAATTATATTTCAGCACTCCAGGTTGCCAGTTAATGTAAAACAGTGTAAATATAGCATCATATGTTTGCAGATATTTAAGAAACATGCTAAGTGGACACTGAAACACAATGCTAAAGTCAGTTATTCTGCTTTGAGAACGTGTGATGGGAATGTCTGTCTTAGTTTTGGTCTCTATAACCAGCCCACTGCCAGTCTAACCAATTATGTTTCAGCACTATGGGTTGCCAGTTGATGGAAAGCAACATATTCCAATTCAGTCTTGAAGGCTGCATAAATGTACGCAGCTGAAAATGTGATTGTGTGGACAGTGGCAGCCTCAGAAATCGCGTATTTAGAGTTATTAAAAGTCCACATAAGGTGGTTTCCATTTTACAAATATTACCAACATAAACATTAGGTGAGCAGCTTACATCTCAAGGCTCCATCATCAGGCACATGTGCTCCTGTTTGTCGTTAATCTGGCAACCTGAGTTTGCGTCAAGTCATCATCAGGCTGAAGAAAAATCCCTCCTCAATGTCTTAAATTTTGACTGCAACTCCTAGTTCAATCCTTCATACTACACTAAAGTTCTGCATTCCCGCGGAATATATTTTAGAATAAAACACGGTAAAGGTCAGTAACTCCGGTGGAATTTGAACAGGAGCGGGCGGTCTAACATCATGGCACTCTCAAGAGATAGAGAGAGGAAAATGTGTGTGAATGACAGAGAGCACGTGCATGCAGAGTGGTGCTGTGTGGCGCTTGTTATTAGCTGTCTGGACTCTATAGCATCCAGATGGGTGTTTTTTGGGAGGCATATTTAAGCACATATTTTATATTCTTGCTCGGCCTAATATGTACCTGATATGCATGGAAATAATGCTGATATTTGAAACACAGTCGGTAGTTGGCAAACATACTGAGTGGAAATGTTTGTAAATCTGACTTTGTGAGAGTCAGTGCTTCACCAGCCACAAAACCTTACCGCGCATCACTGTTTAACGC
This sequence comes from Danio albolineatus, assembly GCA_903798035.1. Classification (NCBI taxonomy): domain Eukaryota; kingdom Metazoa; phylum Chordata; class Actinopteri; order Cypriniformes; family Danionidae; genus Danio; species Danio albolineatus. Next base: position 487,971 of record CAIGQQ010030400.1, on the reverse strand, counting down.
GGCACTCATCATAAGGGGCAAACAAAACTGACATTTAGCCTACAATCCTTGCACAATATACAATTTTATCTGTTATCGCTCTCTTTTGGAAGCACCCAATTTTAACCTGAGGTTTTGGAAACCAGATCTTAATTTAGCAGGAACGGTAGGGTCAGGTAGAAAAAAGGGTGGGTCAGGCAGTGGGTGAACAAAGGCAGCGGGGAGCAGAATACTAAAAATCCAGCAGGACTAAAAATCTATTCCCGCGCAGGTCCGTGTATGTTTTGGTCATTGGATTTTCATTTTAGAAACACATATTAAAAAAGGAAAATTAAAAATTTAAAATTTAAATTTAAAAATCAAAAATGAATATTGAAATACGAGGCGTTTTTCATTGTCATGGTGAAAAACGAAAAAGGCAAAATTCACAAATGATTTAATTTTCATTTTTTATTTAGAGTAAAAAAAATAAAATCACCAGAAAATAAAAATGGTCAGTGTATCGTCCGTGTATGTTGCGTTCATTCGATTTTTGATTTTAAACGAAATTTAAAAAAACGAGGAAACGGACGTTCTATTTAGTTTTTTTTTGGTTCAGGGTTGGAAAACGTATAAACGACTTTAAAATTCTTTATACACATGTAGGTGTGCTGAAACGCCTATTTTCCTCTGATTGGTTAACTAAATCTGAGCTTGTGATGTCCACATGTGTGCACATGTATGCCCACTGATCCGCAGAGAACTAATATTTTGAGGGCGACGTCACGAGCTCAGATTATACATTACATACTACAACACGGAGACATGAGCAATGATTCCAAATGAATGTTTAATGGTACTGTCACTCCTGAAGTGGAAGTGATTTTAACAATAAACTTAATTTTCAGAAAACTATTTAGCAATGCAAATAATGCATATATCGTCAATTATGTTGTTCCATATAACCGGCTTATGTATGTATTAACAAAAAAAAATGTATTAACAAAATCCTGTTATCACAAGAAAATACCTTTTATAACACTATTAAGTGGGAAAAATAATAACCTGTAGTAGGCTAGCCTGTGTATGGCAGCACTGCGTCACTGTGAATGAATCGGCCTATCTGGTTTCGCAGCATAAAAAAATATTTTTTATTCAGTTTTGTTTTCTGGTGATTTTCATTCATTCATTTTCTTTTCGGCTTAGTCCCTTTATTAATCCGGGGTCGCCACAGCGGAATGAACCGCCAACTTATCCGGCATTTGTTTTACGCAGCGGATGCCCTTCCAGCCACAACCCATCTCTGGGAAACACATCCACACATTCTCATTCACACACATACACTATGGACAATTTAGCTTACCCAATTCACCTGTACCACATGTCTTTGGACTGTGGGGGAAACCGGAGCACCCGGAGGAAACCCACGCAACCACGGGGAGAACATGCAAACTCCACACAGAAATGCCAACTGGCCCAGCCGGGGATCGAACCAGCGACCTTCTTGCTGTGAGGCGAACGTGCTAACCACTCGGCCACCGTGGCGCCCTTCTGGTGATTTTATTTTTTGTTATTTGAAATAAAAAAAATAAAAATAAAATAATTTTTTTATTTTGCTTTTCCGTTTTTCACCATGAAAATAAGAAACGCCTCGTATTTCAATATTTGTTTTTGAATTTGAAAACGAAAATCAAAAAACGGCTCATTCGTTTTTCAATATCTGTTTCTAATGTGAAAATCCAATGACCAAAAGATACAATGACCATACACCCACCCCGCGCAGATCTCTAAACTGCACCTTTAAATGATTTGTTTCAGACCATAAGATTGCTCCTGTTTGAGCTGCTTCACTTTTAATGTATCAGTTACTCTCTCTTTGTGTTTTGATATGACGGCTGGAAAGATGTCTGGTGCGAGAGTGTGTTTCCGGGGGACTTTTCATCTTTACTGCAGCTTAATGCACTCAGACTGCCCATTAGCATCTTGTAGTCAATATAATGACTGTACATAAGCAACAGCAGCCACTGAGGGAATACTTTAACTGGATATATGAGGTGGTTTGGTGTAGTGGTTAAAGATTTGACATGTTATGTTGTGCTCCTTCCCATTAGGAGCCAATCCCAATACTACAACTCTAGGCTACCCAGATAGCAAGCCGACATTGAATCAATGTTGATTCTTGGTTATAAGCGTCAGTATCAGTCGTCGATCAAATTTCGACATTGAATCAACGTTCTTTATTTGGTCGGTACCTCGGAAGGTTATTACATCGAGAATAAAACATTGATTCAATGTCGAAATGAAGTTGACTCTTCAACATAGCCTACCCGACGCATCTGGTCGAAATCATAACATCGGTTCGATGTTGAAACTTGGTTGGAGGAGTCGGAGTCGGTTCTTGCGCGTGCTCATCATTTGAATCAATAACGGACGAGGCAACGGACGGACCGGTAAACTAAAGGTAAGTAAGTTATATTCGACGTTTCACGTGTTTTATTTGTCCCTTTCCCCAAAAAATTGTGTTAAATATAGATTATAGATGTATAAATTAACACTTTACCACTTCCTATACGTTTTTAGTAAGCCTAAATGCCGCCCTGCAGATACCCAAGCCATTGACAGCAGCTAAGCTATGAAGGTAAAAGAAAAGCTGTTTTTGGTTATTTAATTGTCGTTTTCAACACAATTAACTTTGCTTTATGATTTAATTGCTTTTTAACCTGTGTGAAAATATAACATTATATGTCAAATCGACTTGGAATGAGCCTAAAAACATTGCCCCGGCTAAAGGCTAAGTTAACGTTATGAGAAACGGTTAGCATATAACATTACGTATCATCGATCTAACGTTAAACGATATTTATAACACGTTATAATGCTAACGAAATGAATCGCTGTCGGTTCACTGTTTTGTTGCTATATGTGTTTCTACATTTAGTGATGAACTCCACGCAGGAGACGCACCACAGCATTGAATGAGAAAAGCTGTAAGTTGCCCACTCGATCTGTCGCCAGTCAAGTTAGTTTGTGGTTACGTTGGTTCTGTTCCTGATTTCCTTTGTTCACAAACCATGCTTGGTTGTGTTTTTTTTTTCAGATTGTTGTGCTATGTTCTGGTGTGTATGTTTTTATTTTCCTGTTTATTAAAATAAATTTTGTCTACATGCTCCTTTCTTGATTGAGGTTACTGCAGTTTACTAAAATTAAGCTTTTTAGAATTTCACAAGAAAATGAAAACCAAACAAGATCATTGAATTTCTCACAAAATACAATGTTAACCTAATATTCTGAGTGAGTAGTTAAAAACTGTGGCAATTTTATGGTACCGATACTGTGGATTGAACTTAAAATCTATCTTGGAAATTTACTTTGTAATAGTAGATACCAGGTTCCTACTGAGTAACATGTTTTTTTTTTTTCTTCTTAATTTTTTTCAAGTGGCAGTTTCTCTGGAATCTCCAGTTGAAGACATCAAGATCTTTAACCTGTGTCAGCCTGGACAGACGTCTATTCCAGTTCTGCCTACACCACACTAATCTCACTGCTTATGTATGGATCACTGACTATACATGTTCTCTGAAGGTATTATTGGAGCAAAACAGCCCCCATGACTCAACGTTTTTTTTCTCTCTCTATCACAAACACCTTTTCTCTCTCTCTCACAAACACCGAACAACTGGTTGTGCTTACAGTACAGTGTACTGACAATGTTTAAGCCATTTTTATGGTTGTATTAAATACATTTTTATTTTTACAAAAAAGTAATTGTCACAACATGATGCACATTTCAGTTTTAATGAGAATGAGAATTACTCAACAGGGCTCAACACTAAGGATTTTTTTACTGGCCTGGTGTGAAATTAAGGTGGAGAGCAGGAAGTAAGTAAAAATAAATAGGAGGTATAAAATAAAGTGTATTTTTTCAATTCATACCATATTACAAAGGGTAAATGAATAGGGATATTATGAAGAGGACAGGGTTTTCTACTGAACTAAAATATATTTTCCTACTATTTAGGCGGTAAATACTATAAGCTACTCACATGAAAAAAAACCTATAGTAAAAACTATAATGTTTTTGAACAATACTATAGCTAATTTCTTGTATTAAACTGTTGTAGTAATTGTATGGTTGTCGTGATGCAACACAACTGTAGTAATAAACAATTATCCGATAGACTATACAGTTTTCTACACTAAAATTATAGACTATCATAATACAACGCCATTTACACTACAGTATTTATTGGAGTTTGTGGTATAAATATACATATATCTCTTTTTTTATGTGAATAATGTTATCTTTCAGACTTCCTTATAAACAACAACAACAAATAAAAACATTTACCCTACATTATTATTATCGTTATTATTGTGGGGTTTTTTTTGCCAGTAGAGGGGTAAACACTAGTGCTTTACAATAACAAAAGTCTAGTTTTGCTCGCAAGGGTAGCATTTCTTTTATATTCTGTTGATGAACCAGCCACAAAAATCCAATGCTGCTGCACATCTCATTACAGCTGTTTACTTTATTCTGATGGAATAAATATATATAATATATCTTTATTACTGCTCTCAAACAATGAATTGAGAAAATGTTTATGAGAAAGCCACCTTTACTTCCATTTTTTTCAGACAGTTTCTTAATGTTCCTCTTTATGAACAAAAACTTTTGGAACTCTACAAAAACTTCTGTATTTCTCAGTTTTGGCTGATTTGAAAAAAAAATTATGTTCTGATAGCGATTCCTAAGTAGAAGAATCACTTCCTGTCCTCCATCTGAATTTTCCATGTCTTCAATAACATCATGTGCAAACAACCTATTATGTTTACTTTTTTCTTTCTTAGTTTGCTTCCACAAGAGGACAACAGATCTACGCATGAGGAATTGGTAGCCCACAAGCTCTTTTTAAACACGTGTGTGCAGCACAAGCCCTTGTGAGTGGTAATAATGTGTGTCTTTTGCGTGTGCAATTATCATCCTCTCATTCTCCTTTTTTTTCTATCCGAACACTTATTTTTGTCAGTCTAGCTGCTTCTCAGTTGTACACTGCATCACATTTGCATGCATTTTGAAAAAGGTTCAGACGCAAATTTTAAACTTAAGTGACAAACTTTCCTGAGCATCTCTCATGCTGGCCCTGGTCCATTCTGACTACTGAGCACTGCTCAAGGTAAAATTGCCTTTTAAAGACCACAAATTAATTGGAACATTGAGCTGCAAGGTGATAAATAGCCTTAAATTCACAATTATGAGATATGAGACCTGGTGAAAAAGGTATCTTCATTTTATGCATAGTTCACTCAAAGATGAAAATGTACACAATACAAAAAAATCAGTAAATTAGCAGTTTTCTATATTTTGTGATTCTTGTTTTTTATTTTTCCCCATTTATTTATGCTTTTGAATCACAGTATGAGACCTTGATCTTTCTTCTGATCACTTTTAACCTTAAGTTGGTCATTTATTAACATTTTTAAAGTTTCAAGTCAATATTCTCTGTGTTGGTGTTGTATGTTATGCTACAAACACCTTGTAATAAATTGCCAGTACATTTACTGTTATTTTACAGACTTAAACAATAAATTATTTCAAACTACTAAAATGTCAATAAAAGTTTTGCATAAAATGTAGGGTTGAATTTTCAACATTAAATGTCAACAGAGTGGGGATCCAGATTCCATAATGCAATTCACAACTGTAAATAAACCCAAAATACAGAAACGGTTAATTAACATATATAAATTTACAGTGTATTTACTCATCCTCAAGTGTTTGTAAGCCTTTATAAATTCTTTCTTCTTTTGAACACAAAGATATTCCCTATATCTATAGGAAGAAGATATTTTAAAGAAAGATGAATACCAGTATCCATTGTAGGAAAAACAACTGTTATTGGTTACATGTTTTGTGTTCAACAGCAGAAAGAAATTAATCCAAATTTTGTGAAGTGTAAGGTGTTTAATTGATGACAGATTTTTCATTTTTGAGTGAACTATCCATTAAGCTATAGCATTTAGTTTTATTTGCATATAGTAATAATAATGCAATACAAAATTCAATTACAGTTGTAACAATTTAAATTATAGGCTATAACAACCATATAATAGGTCTGACATAAGGCAACCATTAAAATTAAAACCTGCTTTATTTCGTTTGAAATTTTAACTGCAAATGCTTAAGAACAACGATTTAACATGAATCTTTGAATATAGTGAGCAACAGCGTTATTATATTTTGTTTCATCAATAGCTTGTTAAATAGTTTAGTTTTTATTTTGTTGTATAATGAAACTTATGCATAACCTGAATCACTAACAAATTACCAGCTATAGAATCCCTCAGATAAACAAACAAAAACAGCATGCATAGTATGTAACAAATTAATATTAAAATATGTCTTAAACTTAGAAATACAAACAAAATCCATGGCATAAGTTTGTATTTCTATCATGCTTTGAAGGTTCACCTTTTGCATTTATATATATATATATAAATTAGGGGAGGGATAATTTTACATATATAATTTTATACACACACACACACATTAGGGCTGCATGATATTGGGAAAATATGCAATATTGTTGTTGAATATTGCGATAAAGATTTTATTTTATTTTTTTCGATAACAGCAATGTAAAGAAAATCATCTGTGTTTTGATAATATGAAAATATTTTAAACACATAAAATATTCAACATACTAAAATTATCTTAAATCTAATTCAAATCTGTCCAGTAAGGTGCAAACATTTTGACTTTAAAATACAATAAATGACTAAAAATCTTGGTAAATATTCTGATTTCTGGTTTGGTTTTACCATAGACACAAACACAAAAAGCATTTATCTCAAGCATTAGCATTAACATTGTTCATTTTAAAGTTTTTATCAGCATCTTTTAAGCAACCTATTTCCTTGTATGTCTTTTATAAATAAATTTTAAAAAGTTTACAGTCCTTATTGATATGGATATACTGACATCTTGTCAAGATCCACTTAAAATAATTGGGTATTAAAATGTAAACATTATTAACATGTAGGAATGCAATGATATTACAATAATAGATTATTTGACTTGTGATATTACTTTTTTTTTTCATTTTAATTGTTTATTCATTTATTATATTTATGAAGACAGGCAAGGAAATATTTTGCTTAAAAGATGCTGTAATTTTAACATGCTGACTGGTTCCATACGAATAAACTCTTTGAGACACATGCATTTTGTGTTTACATGTCTATGGTAAAACCAAACTAGAAATAGAAATCAGAATATCTAGGGTTTATCAAGGGTTTTAGTAATTCATTGCATTTTAAAGTCAAAATGTTTGCACCTTCCTTGACAGCTTTTTTTATCTATTTATTATTTTTTTTAGCTTGAATTAGATTTAAGAATTTTAGTATAATTAATATTTTAAATGTTTGAAATATTTTAGTAGATAATTACACATATATGATTTTTTGTAATCTAACAACAGTAGCATACTGTAGGGAAATGTTTTTGCAAGAAATATAGTTATTGCATTGTTCAACAACAATATCACATATAGCATAATTCTCAATATTGTGCAGCCCTACTTGGGGCAGTAGACAGGATTGATACAACTTGATATAATCGAGAAGCTGCAGAACTGACAAAAAAAAAAACTGTTCTCATGAGATAAAGGACACAGCTGAAAACATACAGAGCACAGAAATGAGAGGATGATCATGAGGGCTTGTGATGCACACCTTTAAGTATTTAAAAAGAGTTTGCGGGTTTACATGTTACATATTAAGTTAAAGTCAGAATTATTAGCCCCCCGTGAAATACGTATGTTCGATAATATTTTTTTCTTTTGGAGAAAGTCTTATTTGTTTTATTTTAGCTGGAATAAAAGCAATTTTTAATAAGTAATTCATAAGTAATTCATAATTCAGGGGGCTAATAATTCTGACTTCAACTGTTTACATACAGTGAGCGAAATTAGTATTGAACATGTCACCATTTTTCTCAGAAATTATATTTCTAAAGATGCTGTTGACTTGACATTTGCCCTGGATGTTGGTAACAACCAACCAAAGAAATCCAAATATGCAAAGAAAACAAAACAATTTAGTTTACAAATGAAGTTATGTGTAATAAAATGAAATCACACATGAAGAAAGGCATATTGGAAGGCAGTGAAAGCCCAGATAGAAGTAGTTCTTCAGCAACCCTCTGCCCTTCCTCAGTGTAAATAAAGATCAGCTGCTTTAGTCCAACATCTACATTAGGATGAAGATGAAACCAAATTGGACATTTCAGCAAGACAACGATCCGCAACGCAGCCAAGAAAACTCTAAAAATCTTTCATAAAAAGAAAATCAAGCTGTAGAATGGCCAGCCAAAATAAAAAATAAAATACAAAATAAAGATCAGATTTGATAGACGAGACCCAGAGAACCATCAAGATTTTTACACTCTTTTAAAGTCTGTGAAAAAAAAAATCCCACGTGAGCAATGTATGTGACTTCATTCTCCATATGAGAAGCATCTTTAAGCTGTCATCACCAAAAAGGCCTTTTATATAAAGTGTTAAATACACTTCAGTAGTTCAGCACTTTCTCCTTGTGTCATTCCATTATAATTATGGATTAACTATTACTAAAACTATTATAGTTTTATTTAGCTTAAAATGTATTTTTCATTTTGTGTGTTTGCATTGTTTGGGATTTTACCAAAATTTGGTTCAATTCCATGTCAACAGCTCCTTTATAAATATTATTTCAAAACTAAATAAATATGTGAGGGTGACACAGTTAGCAGTGGGCTCAGTGGTTAGCACTGTCACCTCACACTAAAAAGGTCCCTGGGTCAGTTGGTGTTTTTGTGAGGACTTTGCATGTTCTCCCCATGTTGGCATGGGTTTTCTCCTGGTACTCCGGTTTCCCTTACAGTGTGCTGTGTAAAACGTGCTTGATAAATTGACAGTTCATTCCGCTGTGGCAACCCCTGATGAATAAAGGGACTAAGCCAAAGGAAAATCAATGAATGAATATAAGATATACCATGGGAATCAAAATTTTAATGTGAGAAAGTGTGGATTGTTTTCTTGTCGGCTTAGTCCCTTTATTAATCTGGGGTTGCCACAGCGGAATGAACCACCAACTTATCCAGCTTATGTTTTATGCAGCGGATGCTCTTCCAGCCGCAACCCATCACTGGGAAACATTACACTCATTCACACTCAAACTCTACGGACAGTTTAGCTTACTCAATTCACCTGTACCACATGTCTTTGGAGTTGTGGGGGAAGCACCTGGAGGAAACCCACGCGAACACGGGGAGAACATGCAAACTCCACACAGGAATGCCAACTGACCCAGCCGAGGCACGAACCAGCGACCTTCTTGCTGTGAGGCGATCGTGCTACTCACTGTGCCACCGCGATGCCCTCATTTTTGAACATTTCTTTTGCAAAACATTTGGCTTTTTTTTATTTATTTTTTATTTACATTAGTTGCAATTGATCATTTTTGTTATTTATTTGCTTATTCTGTTTCATGACCTTAATCAGACTCTATGGGCCAAACAATGTAGATTATTGCACATATTATAGCATATATTTTATACAAAATCATATAGAATATGCATACACAAAATGTTAATAATCTCTACAGAAAAAAAGTCTGATTTTCTAGTATTGTGATTTGTGCAACTGTATTCATGGAAGGTGTGACTGTTGTGTTTGTGAGAGAGAAAGAATCTAAGTAAAAGTTTACTTCCAAACTTCCAACACATTTTGTTCATAACTTTGTTCATACAGAATTGTCACTGTCATGGGTGTTCAGTTTTGCTACAATAATACTACATGCAACTTATGTACTTATTTACTGTATTTAACAAAGGATGATTTGTTGATTGGTTAATGATTAGGCTACTCGATAATCGATTGATTTGTCGATTTTTGATCATACAGTTAACAAAAACACATTATTCGTAACTGAATATTTTACTTTTATATTATTTACATAATAACCTTATTTAACAAAGCAGGGCTGCGTTTCCGAAAACCATCGTTAGCCAAGATCGCAAATCCATCGATCCAACGAATATTTGTAAACTGCATTGCAAACTTGGTCCGTGTACCTGCAGCTTCCTAGTTATGTTGTATTCCCAGTTATCCCCACATGCCCCATTCATTTAATGTTCCAACACTTAAACTTGGAATTATTAAAAAAATATTAAAGTCATCTGAAGCTTAGATTTGTCCACATGTCAGGTTTTGAACCATATGGGTCAGCATGTGTGTTTGGATATAACTCCGTTTTTTACCACACTGAAAAAAATGTCTACAAAACTGTTACAAACAATTTATTTGTGTTGAATTTAAACAAACAATTTAAATTTAACAATGTTCAACTGAATTTGTTTAAATTCAGCCCGAATAAATTGTTTACAGCCACTTAAGGTAAAACAAATTGAGTAAATCCAAGGAATCAGACTTCGTTATTATTGTTCATTTATTCCTTTTCTGGAAATTAGAACTAAATTTAGAAATAGTTTTGAAACAAATCTTTGCGCTTAACAAACGAAATTAATTATGTAGGCTAATGGATGTCCGTGCATACAACACCGTTTTCCACGAAAGAAAGAAAGTGAAAGTAAAGGCCAATCGGAGGCTCATAAAGTCCAGCGCGTTAGTAATGCGCCTATGTGGATTCAAAAGCTTAACACAGGTTGTACAGCAAAACACAAATATCTCTATATAGGTAAAAGAGATTAAAATGTTACAAAAATTACTATTTTTTTTATAAATATAACCACTGCGTCCATGTCTCACCTGAATCCATTAGCCTACATATTTAATTTCGTTAGTTAAGCGCAAAGGTTTGTTTCAAAACTATTTCTAAATTCAGTTCTAATTTCCAGCAAACGAATAAATGAACAATAATAACAAAATGTGGTCAAACTACTGAGTTATATCCAAACACACGTCCTGTTCTCATGCCCATATGGTGATGCGCAGACGTCTCCGAAACCCCACAGGTGGACAAATCTACACTTGTTTATTAAAACTAATAGAAATATGCATGTAATAATTAATAAACCATACTGCTAATAATAATAATATAAAATGCCAATTGTCATGAATAAGCTGAAAAAGCCCCTCGACATGAAGCAGGCCGTGGTTTTTCTATTTATGTAGTAAATAAACAAAAAATTAACATTTTAATTCTTTATTATTATTATTTTCGTCTGTAAAGATATTATCGCTGTACATCCTTGCGTATTAAGCAACGTGTAAGCGTTCGGACCCGCATATGCGCATAACCTGCTCTGCGCGGGACTTTAGAGCAGCTTTTAACAGCTGGTTTATTTCAGTTTCTCAAAAGAGCAACTCGTATATATATATATATATATATATATAACAATTGCAAATATATGACTGAAGTTTGTAATGCCACATTTACTGAGCATTCATTAAATTCTTATCCATAGCATACGTTAATGTTTTTATTTTATAGTAGGTTATTTATTAAGAAAAAACAATAAATAAATAAACGACATCCTACTTATTATTGTTATTATTAATATAATTATTCTTATTCTATATTAACTGTATATATGTGAACGGCACATACAGGGCCCGCTTACACATTTTTTTGAGAACATTACAGATTCTATTCTAAAACATAAAATCACTTACAAAAGCGAACACGTATTGTAATGTCATATATATATCATATAAATAAGTAAATAATGAGGCTATTTAATAAGAAATTTAATTTAATATTTATAAGGAAATGAATGTCGTTTATTTATTTTTTGAAGTCTACTTTTACAATGTGACATGCAAACCAACAGGACCTTGTCATTAGTAGGCTACATTTCTTAATAAATAACCTAAAATAAAAGCATTAACATATGCTGTGTTTTTTATGTTTTCACTAGCTTTGGAGCAATGACCCAAATAGTAAATTTTGTTATTGTGCGCATCTGACATAAAATGCATTTTTTACTCTAATGAAAAATATGTGTGGAAATCGAACACAAATGGACAAATGTATATTAATATTCTAGTTTTACTTTGAGTAAAAGGTTTAGACTATTTTAGCCTATAGTCTAAATGTGTATGTTTAAGTGTACTGCCTGTATAGAAGGTTTGAATGAATGTATTCTCATAACGAATATTTACTTCTGTATGTTTGTATTAATAAAAATGATGACAGATTGTGGTGTGTTTTGTCATATATTTTCAGAATAAATTATATTATGTATTCTTGTAAAAAAATTTGATTATGTAATATGCATGGATTGATTGTTGAAAAGGTTGTTTAGGCATTCATTTCAACGTTAAACCATTTAGATTTTATTCATTTTATGTTGAATTTGTGTGGATTCTACGTTGTTCCAATCGACTTTAAATCGACATCGTTTCAACATTAGATAGACAAACCAATTAGGTCGATTGTATGTTGAAAATGTGTGGATTCTACGTTGTTTCAACCGACTGTAAATCAACATCGCTTCAACGTCAGGTAGACAAACCAATTAGGTCGGTTATATGTTGAAACCGCGTGGATTCTATAACGTCGTTTCGATCGACTGAAAATCAACATCGATTCAATGTTGAGTAACCAACCAATTGCGTTGATTTCGGGTTAGATATGAATGGAGTGCCTGACGTCGTTTCAACATTACCCCGATGAGCAAAACGATGTTGAATCGATGTCGGGGATCAACGTTGAATCGATATCGAAAGAAAGGTTGATTTTCGGTTGAAATTATGTCATTTTGCTATCTGGGTAGCGATCTAGGCTACTCAGATAGCAAGAACATTTAGGCCAAATCTGGGTAATATCTGGCACATGTGGCTCAGGTATGGCATGGCTAAACAGATATGGGCCAGATTCTTACCATATATGTTTTGCCATAAATTCAGAATAAGCGGGAAAGTTCTTCTGGCTCACAGCTTCTTTTGCAGTATGTGGGCCAGTTAACAAAAAACACATAAGAGCCTAATAAGGCTCAGCTGTGGCTGACATCGGTAAATATCAACCTCTGGCTGACTTCGGGATTACATGTGGAAAACACGCAAAACTGACCACAGTCTGGCAGACATCTTGCACGCCACACTTCAGTTTGCCAGGACAACCATGCGAGTTTAACAGTCTTCCCGCCCGTCATTTGTTTAAGGTAAGTGATAATTTGGCATTTAAAGTAATTTTACTTAAATATTCATCATTATATGTAAAAGTTAGCACTCACCGAGTGATTTGTTATTCATTTAATTAAGAAATGTGTCGAGTTAAATAGTATTTTCCTCTTTTGAACGTGGTGTTTACTTAACATTAGCGCTCCAACAGTTTGCTGTTTAAATTAACATTAGCATTAAATTTATTGCAAATTTCTAATGACCACAGAATACTTTATTTATTATGGATAAATATCAATTTGTGAAAATGTTCATTCACGTTTTAGTGTGGTTTAGTAAGGTTTAAAATAAAAGCAGTCCTGTTAGGCCTAACATGATAGTCGAAGCCAATAATTATAAAATGAACTAACAATATGGGTATAAAGTTTCTGTACAATATAGAGCCGAAACCCAACAACAAACCTTCATAAATCAACAAATTTTTGTTGTCTTATGGTCATTTAATATCATTAAACGTAGTGTAACTGGCTGCAATAAACCGGTTTGACCAGCGTGGCGCTGTAACGGAGACATTTTTCAGCTCTTCTGGGTTCAATTCAAAAGAAGAAGAGACCTTTACTCTTCAAACTGGACAACACAAAAGACAGCGCCTAATTATAGCGATGTGATAATGGCACGATACAATCTCTGCAATCGTCACTTTGACCACAGTATGTTTATATTAAATGTATACAATTTATATAGATTTAAAGCAAACATGTTTATAGGATTAATCCTTAAGAAATAACAGTAAACGTTTAGAAGTTATTAAGCTGCTCAAATATAAATGTAAAAATAATAATATTCATGCATATGTGTAAGTATAGTTTGGTCTTCAAAGATTAACCTATGTTAGCTCTGTTTTGATCGTTTTAACAGTTAAAAGGATAGTTCACACAACAATTTAGTTGTCATTATTTATTCTTCCTTCACTTGTTCCAAATCTGTTTAATTTATTTCTTCTGTTGAACACAAAATAATATATTTTAAAGAAACCTGGAAACCTGTAACCATTGACTTCAGTAATATTTGTTTTCCTACTATGTAAGTCAGGGGTGCTCAACCCTGCTCCTGGCGATCGACTGTCCAGCAGATTTCAGTTGCAACCCATGTCAAACACACCTGCCTGTAATTATCAAGTGCTGTTCAGGTCCTAACTAATTGGTTCAGGTGTGTTTGATGAGGGTAGGAGCTGAACTCAGCAGGAAAGTCGATCGCCAGGAGCAGGGTTGAGCACCACTGATGTGAGTCAATGGTTACACGTTTTCAGCTTTCTTTAAAATATCATCTTTTGTGGTTAGCCGAGGAAAGAAACTCATAAAGATTTGGAACTATGTGAACTTTATTACATATTTAGCTATAACAGTGTTAATGTGAAACGCAAAGGCATTGCCACATACGAGTTTGGGCATTCAAACTTTCAGATTTTTAAAATTAATTAATTAGTTAATTAATTAATTAATTAATTTTTTTATTTATTAATCATTTAATTTAGTCAATACACTACAAAATGCCTTATTTTTTTTCTTGTTTCTAGTCCAAATATAAAAATAAAAAAAATCTTACATCAAAAAGTCCTGCCACTTTATTAAAAAAAAAAAATGTACAAAAAAGTGTCAAAAATGAGATCCATTGTGCTTTTGTGAATTAGTCCTCTTTTGATTCAACTGTTGTGCATTTTCTGTTGATAAAATACAGCATAACCGTAAAGATTATTAATTATTTTGGTTAATAATGGTCAATTAGTAATAACTCATTATTACTGAACTGTGGTAGAATATTCCTCATGTGCAATCATGCAATATTGCATGTAAATAAGAAAGCTTAATTTATTGCATTTTGATGTGTTTGAAAGGTCAAATGTTTTAAAAGACACCGTAATATATGCTTGACAAAACTGGAACTTTTTAGATTTGCAGGAAATTTAAACCGATTTTAAACTTTAACTGGGAGAATCATTAACAATTTATTCCAACTGTTTAAATAATGTGTAATCTGTAAAAAGCTGAAAATTGTCAATATTTGAAAATATATAATATTTGAATGATTATTTAAAAATGTAATAGATTACATGTATTTGCTTTCACACAGTTTAGCATTTTGATTTGTATTGTAATTTTGCAGCTGTACCTCTAGGTTGTATTGCTGATTATATTATTTTCTTCTTCACTGCAGGTGCTGTCAGACAGAATCCCCTCCCTCCCTGCATCGAGCGTAAAATAAATATTTCTGTGAGATGCAGTCTATGTCCAGTTTCTTTGTTAAGAACTTTTGACTGCTTTTAACTCGACTCAAGCACTTGAACAGAAAGCATTCTAGGACAATACTCATCACCAAGGAGGACACTGGCACCCAAAAACATGGCAGCCCAACTCAGTCTAAACAGGCTAAATTGGATTTTTGTGCAGGATCGGGAGTGAAGGTATCTTCTGAATGTGAAGGGAAGCTGCTTGGGGCAGTTCACATATCTCATCTTTTGCGCACGCAGGATCACATTAGGATTGCATATTGTGTGTGCTCACCCAGTTGAAAACCACGAGTCACGCGGCAAGAACTGACCAATAGGCTTCAGGCTTTGTATGGAATATACACATTTCTGTAGTTTAATTAACTCAGACAAACACAGAACACAGTTCTGGCTAAAAGGATGTGGGCCAGTTCTGGGCCGGGGAACACTATCTGATCTGGGCCACATCTTAGCACTTAACACCCAAACACTGCACTGCAGTTATCCAGTGCTCTTCTAAATGTCTTATTTCGTGTTAAAAAAAAAAAGACAAACAGGTTTGGAACAAGTGAATGATGATAGGATTTTAAGTTTTGAGGGAACCCTTTAAGTCTTGAATATGTCAAGTTGTTGTGATCAACCTATTGTAATGTTTTTCAGTGACTGTTAAATTACTGAAGAAGCTGCAGTTTATTAGTATTTTTATAGATATTTTCTGTTTTAGAAATAATTTAAAAGTAAAGTAATTAGTAATTTGATCACTTTTTACATGAAGTAATCTATTTACTTTTTGCTACTGTAATAGATTACTTTTTTTAAGTAACTTACCCAACATTGTATGTTTATATACACTACTGGTCAAAAGTTTGGGGTGAGGTTTTTTTTTTTTCATGTTTTTTAAAAACATTTATAATTTTACAATCTGTATTGTATTTATGATGAAATAAATGCAACCTTGGTGAGCAGGAGAAGCTCATTTTAAAACCTTTAAAAATCCTACTGACCCCAAACTTTGACTGGTAGTGTGTGTGTGTGTGTGTGTGTGTGTGTGTGTGTGTGTGTGTATATTCATTTATTTATTTTTTCAACTGAAATGTACATTTATATGTATTTATTTGAGTATTATATCATCTTTGCATCAAAAAAATGACATTTTGCAATTATTTTTACTTCTATTTTGTATTTTTCTGTTTGTTGGATTTTGTTAATGTTTTCTAACTCTTTATTTGTTCACATTTTGTTCAATTGTTTTACCTGAATGTTATTCGCATTGATTAAAATACTATTGATTTTAATTTGTTGTGTGATTTACTTATATATGTGGTCAGCCACATGTGGGCCACATAAGGGGTAACAGAAATTAGCCTTACTAATCTTGCAGACAAGGCCCATATCTGGGCCACATAAAAATATATTACATGGCTCAAGCTTGGCTGAGTTGTGGCACCACTTTGGTTCAGTTCTGGCTAAAAGGATGTGGGCCAGATCTGGGCCAAAGGAAATTTGTTGACTGGGTAGTGTTTAGCAACAGACGGCGCTCTAGGCTAGTGTTTAGCAACAGACGGCGCTCTAGGCTAGTGTTTTACAGCAGACGGTGCTCTAGGCTAGTGTTTAAGAGCAGACGGTGCTCAATGCAAGTGTTTAACAGCAGAAGGCCCTATAGGCTAGTTTTTAACTACAGATGACACTCTAGGCAAGTGTTTAACAGTAGACAGTGCTCTAGGCTAGTTTTTAACTACAGATGATGCTCTAGGCAAGTGTTTAACAGCAGATGGCGCTCTAGACTAGTGTTTAACAGCAGACTGTGCGCTACTGTTTAACAGCAGAAGGCCCTCTGGGCTAGTTTTTAACTACAGATGACACTCTAGTCTAGTGTTTAACAGCAGACGGCGCTCTAGGCTAGTGTTTAACGGCAAACGGCGCTCTAGTTTAGTGTATAACAGGAGACGGCGCTCTAGGCTAGTGTTTAAGAGCAGACGGCGGTCTAGGCTAGTGTTTAAGAGCAGACGGCGCTCTAGGCTAGTGTTTAACAGCAGACGGTGGTCTAGGTTATTGTTTAACAGCAGACATTGCTCTAGGCTAGTGTTTAACAGCAGACGTTGCTCTTGGCTAGTGTTTAACAGCAGAAGGCGCTCTAGGCTAGTGTTTAACAGCAGACGGCGCTCTAGGCTAGTGTTTAACAGCAGACGGCGCTCTAGGCTAGTGTTTAACAGCAGACGGCGCTCTAGGCTAGTGTTTAACAGCAGACGGTGGTCTAGGCTAGTGTTTAAGAGCAGACGGCACTCAAGGCAAGTGTTTAACAGTAGAAGGCCCTATAGGCTAGTTTTTACTACAAATGACGCTCTAGGCTAGTGTTTAACAGCAGATGGCGCTCTAGGCTAGTGTTTAACAGCTGACTGTGTGCTACTGTTTAACAGCAGAAGGCCCCTAGGCTAGTTTTTAACTACAGATGACACTCTAGGCTAGTGTTTAACAGCAGACGGCACTCTAGGCTAGTTTA
>CAIGQQ010030400.1:444936-470116 GCA_903798035.1 Danio albolineatus | reverse complement strand
GCACTCTAGGCTAGTGTTTAACAGCAGATGGCACTCTAGGCAAATGTTTAACAGCAGACGGCACTCTAGGCTAGTGTTTAACAGCAGATGGCACTCTAGGCTAGTGTTTAACAGCAGATGGCGCTCTAGGCAAATGTTTAACAGCAGACGGCGCTCTAGGCTAGTGTTTAACAGCAGACGGCGCTCTTGGCTAGTTTTTGTAATGCTGTTCTACTGTTTTCAGTAAACTGCTTTCACATTAGTCAGTCTACCACATGAGCTACCGAGCAAACTGACTATATCTGAAAAGTTGTCCATTTGAACAGTGTAAAATTGTGAAGATGCAGTACCTATTGGGAGAGTACAGAATTTCAGGGTCCACTGTGACTTCTGATAAGTTTTCATGTGTTTTGGAGTGCACCAGCTTCTAAAATAGTTTTGATATTTATTTTTTAATGTGATCATTGGACAGAATGAGTGTTACTGTGATTCACCTGATGTTTTGGCCTTGGTCTCGGGCTGTCCGCTGCCATCCTCCGGGTCGATTGGTTGACTGGACAGTGAATAAACACTGAGCTCTGCTGCTCGCACTGGCGCCTCCTTCACATTACTGTGCAGACCCAAAATCTGCCCTCCATCTGTGGGATGCTGCATCACCTTCAGCACAAAACACACACATAAATCAGACACACAAGCTTCTTTTTTAAATCATGATTCCAGTTTCTGCAGATTTTATAAAATATCTGTATAAAACAAAATAATAATAATAATAATAATAAAAAAAAAAAATAAAAAAAAAATATATATATATATATATATATATATATATATACATATATAAATAAAAATATATATAAATATATTTTTAAAAATCACAATTAGAATACTTAAAAATAAATCTGTAATACACATTTTATTAGGTACACCTGCTTCAACTGCTTGTTTATGCAAATTTTTAATCAGCCAATTGCATGGCAGCAACTCAATGCATTTAGACATGTACACATGGTCAAGAAGATCTGCTGCAGTTCAAAGCGAGCATAAGAATGGGGAAGAAAGGTGATTTAAGTAGCTTTGAATGTAGCATGGTTGTTGGCGCCAGACTGAGTATTTGTTTGAGTATTTGGTCTGAGTATTTCAGAAACTGCTGATCTACTGGGATTTTCACGCACAACCATCTCTACGGTTTACAGAGAATGGTCCGAAAAAAGGAAAATATCGAGTGAGCGGCAGTTCTGTAGGGTGCAAATGCCTTGTTGATGCCAGAGGTCAGAGGAGAATGGCCAGACTGGTTCCAGCTGATAGAAAGGCAACAGTAACTCAAATAACAACTCGTTACAATCAAGGTCTGCAGAAGAGCATCTCTGAACGCACAACCTTGAGGAGGATGAGCTACAGCAGCAGAAGATCACACCGGGTGCCGCTCCTGTCAGCTAAGAACAGGAAACTGAGGCTACAATTCACACAGGCTCACCAAAACTGGACAATAGAAGATTGGAGAAACGATGAGTCTCCATTTCTGCTGCCACATTTAGACGGTCGGGTCAGAATTTGGCATCAACAACTTGAAAAATCTGCAGCAACTGCGTGATGCTATCATGCCAATATGGAGGAAAATCTCTGAGGAATATTTCCAGTACCTTGTTGAATCGATGCCACGAAGGATTAAGGAAGTTCTGAAGGCAAAAGGGGGTCCAACCCGGTACTAGTACGGTGTACCTAATAAAGTGGCCTGTGAGTGTATATTAACATTCACTCATTCATTAATTTTCTTGTCTGCTTAGTCCCTTCATCAATCTGGGGTCGCCACAGCGTAATGAACTGCCAACTTATCCAGCATATTTTTTACAATGCCCTTCCAGCAGCAACCCATCTCTGGGAAATGTATATTAACATATTTAAAATAATCACAATTAGAATACATAGAAATAAATGTACTCTAAGTCACAACAAAAGATTAAAGCAACAATTCCACAGAACATCTTCATCTAAATAATAAATCATGATTACAATTAAGTTTTATTAGTTAATAATTTAAAAAGGGCGCCACGGTGGCGTAGTGAGTAGCACGTTCGCCTCACAGCAAGAAGGTCACTGGTTCGATCCCCGGCTGGGCCAGTTGGCATTTCTGTGTGGAGTTTGCATGTTCTCCCCGTGGTTGCGTGGGTTTCCTCCGGGTGCTCCGGTTTCCCCCACAGTCCAAAGACATGCGGTACAGGTGAATTGGGTAAGCTAAATTGTCCATAGTGTATGTGTGTGAATGAGAATGTGTGGATGTGTTTCCCAGAGATGGGTTGTGGCTGGAAGGGCATCCGCTGCGTAAAACAAATGCTGGATAAGTTGGCGGTTCATTCCGCTGTGGCGACCCCGGATTAATAAAGGGACTAAGCCGAAAAGAAAATGAATGAATGAATGAATAATTAAAAAAATCCACATTTAAGATTTGAAATTCACCCCCACACGTGCACATTCAATACGATAAACAATAATAAACATCCAGCATTACAGTCAAACCTGTGGGAAAGATAAATATCAGTAATAACTGTAAAAACAATAACCAATCCATCCTGACAAGCACATCCATGCATATGTGACGTGTGGCGGAGCAAATATTGACATATGTTGACCTCATATAAAGTCAAAGGTCAAATTAAAGAGTTCACCGCCTGTCCGAATGAAACATTGTGTGTGTGTGTGTGTGTGTGTGTGTATGCTTTAGTACCTCAGCCATATTAATAACCCCCACGGCGAGCGTCTTGTAGCCCAGAATAGTCCTGTTTTTGTAGCGTTTCCTGCGCTGAAGCATGATCTGCAGCCGGTTGGCGTCTCGCTTCAGGAAGTGCGGATACTACAGACAGGAAGTGGAAGAGGAGAGAGTGCTTTAGAGTCCATTTGTTGCTGGAGATTTCATCATTTTCAGAATCATTCTTGTTTGTTCAAGGAAATCTCACGAGTTCCGGTCAGAGAGTTTTCGGAGGAAGAGTTCTTGGAAGTACAGGGTTTATACAGTTTAAGACAGAATCATTCGCCCTCCTGTGATTTTTTATTTCTTTGCTTTTGTCAAATATTTCCAGCATGATGTTGAACAGATTCAGGAATTTTTTACAGTATTTACTCTAATATTGTTTCTTCTGGAGAAACTCTTATTTGATTTATTTTGGCTAAAATAAAAGCAGTTTTTAATTATTTTAAAGCCATTTTATGGTCAATATTATTAGCCCCCTTAAGCAATATTTGTTTCGGATTGTCTACAGAACAAACCACTGTTATACATTAGCCCCTTTCACTCATACAGGCCTTTACGTAAAAATTAACAGCAATTTTCCAGAAAGGGATCATTCGTGAACAGGCCTTTTTAGAAAATACCAGTAAATTAGTTCCGGCAATTTTCCGGAAATTGAAGTTGTAAAATTACCGGTAATTTGCTGGAGCGCTGCTCTGTGTGAACGCAGAAGGAGAATTTCCGGAAAGAGCCAAATAAAAGCCTTTGAATATTTCTCCAGACACATTCAGCTGCTAGACGTTAGTCAGAGAACGTTTCTATGTTCCTTCCTAATGCCAACTGTGTAAAATATTATCGATAAAATGCTTATGATAAACCGCTGTTTGTTTTCTTTCAAGCTTTGCTTCAGCTGTGTGACGCGTGTGCACGTGAAGCAGCCGGTGAGCGAAAGTGTTCCTCCATGTTTTCATCGAAGTTGTTCACAATACTTCTCCATCCACAGAATGTAACGTAGTCAAAAGTGTAAACATTCAGCTGCGACTCACGCTTCTGCCTTTAGATGTCTCTGGGACAAAGCAGCTGCATGAATCCTAAAGCTTAAATAAAAGTAAAACCATCAACAAAAGCCTGACCTCTTCAATGTTTACAAACACAAGCGCAGCCGTTTAGGGCTCATTTCTGGTTAATAATGTCAGAACTCGTCAGGTATTTTGGGATGGATGTGTGAATGCTCTTTTCTGGAAAAATTGCTGAACGTCCTCGTCTGTGTGAACAGCGCTTTCTTGAGTTTACCGGTAAAGTCATTCCAGTAATTTTCCACATATTTACCGGTATCGCTGTGTAAAAGGGGCTATTGACTTGCCTAATTACCCTAATTAACCTAGTTAAGCCTTTAAAATGTCACTTTAAGCTGAATACTAGTGTCTTGAAAAATATCTAGTCACACATTATGTGCTGTCATCAAGGCATGGGCCAGTTGAGCTTCAGACGGTATGATAACCTTGGATAAAAATACCATGGTTTTACGGTATTGTGTTTCCTGCTCTAAAATAAGCTCTTTTTAAAAGTCTGAGTAAAAAAAATAAAAAAATACTTTTTTTACCCTACTGAACACAATATACGCATATTTTTAGGAAACATAATAACATCATATATAATATTATAATATTTTGGAGCGGTAAACATGTCAGGCTAAATAATTAAAACAAATCATTGACTGTGATCGTCACTGATTTCAAAAACAGATTTATTTACAAGAACCCTTACACATACCTTAGGAATGTTATACCAGAAAGTTTTAATGGTTTTGAAACTGCGGTAAACCTTGTCCCATGGCTACTGTCATCATGGCAGAGATAAAATTATTAGAAATAAGTTATTATAACTATTATCTTTAGAAATGTGTTCAGGACATTCTGTGTACAGGAATCCAAGAGTGAAACTCAATACCTTTTAAGACATTTCTTAACCCTTGTGTGCTGTTGGGTTGTTGTCATCCATAGGGCGATTTTGAGGTTTAATTTAGCCACAGCTTTCTCTGTGTTTTAGTAAATGGAGTGACAACCCTTATTTTGACACATATTTTTGGAAAATGCTTTTGAAATCGTTCAAAAACTCAACAATAAAAGTCTGGGCAAATTGACTCCTTTTGGTTATATTAAAGGTAGTTTTTGCCCCACTGAATCCCATTATAATCACATTTTCTGATTGCAAAGCCATGACAGCACATAATCATGTATTTTTGATTGTTGCTTGTTTTCCCTGTTGGAAAGAGGTCAAACGTGTCATTTTTACTGCTGATCATCAGTTGCAGTGCAAAAAAAGCTTGGTTTCTGGCTTTTATATGGAGTATGGCGTGTGTTTGTGTGTGTACCTGCAGGGAGAAGGAAAGCTCCAGGTCTGTCTCCATCAATCCGCTGGGGGGAAGCATGTACTCGTTGGATCTCAGGATGCGTTTTGAGCCCTGAAAATAAAACAGAGAAACAGAGCTGGAAATAAGACTGGAGATAAACATCCTGACATGAATGTGAAGACTGCCTGATAAACACAAGCTGAAATGTGGTCAGCGTATGGGGTGTCAAAATTAATTGTTTCTTTGCTGCTGACAATTCGTTATCGGTTCTGTAATAGATCTTGGTTATGATGTAATGACGTCATTTAACTCGCGAGTAATTAGAACGCTTCAACTTCTTAAAAACTCAGAAACTGTGCACAATTCACTGCGTGTGTGTTTGCTGGACAGTCTTTCAATGAAGCTTCAGAAGAAGCCCCTGTTTCACTGTGACTGAGAAACTGAAAGTAAACTCGGCTGTTACAGCGATATTTAAGGATACAGACATGAGCGCATGTCTGCTGAGCGAGTTTTCTCCTCCGCGTCTATCATAGATCAGCTGTGATCGCCACTGTCGTTTATCAGTGTCACTCATTATGGAACAACGCCAGAGTATTTATTTATTTAGAGTATTCATTTATTTATTTTTACCCCAGGAATAGTTGTGCTGTGAAGTAAAATCTAATCATGTATGTGAAGCATAGTCAATGTATCATGATGTACCGAGATATCGGACTGAATCGAATCGATAGCATAAGCGATATCGAACCTTGAGACCAGTGTAGGTTCACACCTCTAGATCTGTGCGTTTTGACAGCGGTAGTATATCAGCGTTCTCACACAGGTTTCAAAGTGTGAGGGCAAATGTAAAGCCCTACTTACTTTCGCCTGGCGCCGTGTCGTGGTTTTCCACTGATATGACTATGACTGCATGAGCACCTCATGAAACGGACAAGGCTTTTATACTTGGCGCGTTTGCTGTAGTGATATTCTTTAAAACGACAGGGAGCGTTTAAAAGAAACTGACTGTAAAGTCAGATGGATAAACAAATTATTTTTATGATTTATTGTAATGATTACGAAGATTTTTATAACCATTCAAGATTTTATAAATCAAACTTTGTTGCATCACTTGCTTTTGTTCATAATTCAGACAGTTTTACCTATTAAAGTTAAATATTAATGCAAGAACATGGGTTGCTCTACAATTATATTTTTTATTATGGCAAAAATAAAAAGCCAAAAGAAAGTACACCTAGTAAAAATACTGACTTTTTTAGATTTAGCCGCTCCACAATTCACACATTACTCTCTGGCTAGTTTCTGTCCTCTACTTATAAGCTAAAAAGGCAATAACGGTCCAACATTCCTGACTATTATCACCAATAAAAACTAGAAAACAGGCCATTAGTATCAGGGCCGGCGCGTTCATAGAGGCAACCTAGGCGGCCGCCTAGGATGGCAGAATAGTGAGGACGGCATCAGCGACACCCCCATACCAACCCCGGTTTGCGAACCGGCCACTTTCATTTTCACTTCCGGGTTGAGGGCGGCGTGATCATCCTTTGCTTAGAGCGGCAGTTGCTTCGGCCCTGATCAGTATATTGTAAAGTAATAGGTTCAAATATTACTTTCCAGTTATCAAAGAGATAATTTGTTACTTAATTATAGTTTTGTAACTATAAAATTTTAAGTTTTAATTAAGTTTTAAATTCAAAATTGTAATATATACATCAGTGTAAAACCTATGAATGGTGGAAAAGCATTTCTGTAATTGTGTATTAAACCAACCTGGGTCTCCACTTTTGCATGGCCTCTCTTTTTGGTTTTAACAAACTTATCCCTCAGGTTTATTCAAAACTTTTACAAAAACTTTCCTCCTTTCCCACTGTTACAATTTCTAGCCAAAATTTATTGTCCAGCTTGTTATCTCCATGATCATAACATGGACAGATCATAAAGATGTGTGTACCGTTGTACCTATTTCAAATAAAATCTCCTCAAAGTGTTTACAGCACAACGATTCTTGTGTTAAAATGTTCAACTCAGATCAAATGAGGCGCAGCGTGAACTGTTTGCTCGAGTCTTAAAAAGTTTTGTTAGCTACGCCAGCCAAAATCATGTCGCGCGCACCCAAAGTGAACATACGCGAACTCTGCGATGACGTCACATTCGCCACACGAACTCAAGCGAACGCGTCGAGTATAAACCAAGCTTAAGTGGAACCATTCAGTGTTGCCAACTTAGCAACTTTTCAGACCCCCTTAGTGACAAATTTTCAAAGTAGCAACTAGCGACCTGTATTAATTTCATTGACAAATTTTTTTTAAATAATTTTTGTGACGGACAAGTTTTAACCGACGAAAACTAAATAAAAATGAATTGATGATGACGACAACTATAAAAAAAAATACTGATATTTTCATTGATGACGAGAATGTGATTGGGGGACGTTTTTCAGTGATGGGATTATTTCTTACTTTAAGGATGTAATGATACTGTAGTGTTCTTAATCTTCGCTTATCAGGGAGTCGCATTGTAATGAAACTGACTTGAAGTGAAGTGCACAACTTCGCTTTAGAATTTCTGAATGTGCGTTAACAGAGTCATGGGACTGAGTGCACAATTTACAAGATAACAATATTATTTGCCAGTCGTATGTCATTACTGTACTTATTTAACAATACTCAGTGCTATACAGCTGAGCACCATACTGTAACACTTTCTACAACAGTAAAGCTTGCTATAGACTGACATTGCACATGCAAAGTGGAGATAAAATATTTTAAGCCTTTTAAAGATTTAATTGCATGAAACTGTTCAACAGACTGGTTAAAAGACATGTAGTTAACCACCTTAAAATAAAACGTTTGCTAAATAATTGCAAAGTTTTACATTTTCAGTAGTCTACTGTTCTTGCCGACACATCATTTTAAATATTACTTATGATATAAATAAACAATTCACATCTCATTTTTGGTCTTCAATGGAAAGTTATTTCATATCTTAATAACAGTTTTCATTCATTCATACATTTTCTTTTCGGCTTAGTCCCTTTATTAATCTGGGGTCGCCACAGTGGAATGAACCGCCAACTTATCCAGCATTTGTTTTACGCAGCGGATGCCCCTCACACTCATACACTACCGACAATTTAGCCTACCCAATTCACCAGTACCGCATGTCTTTGGACTTGTGGGGGAAACCGGAGCACCCGGAGGAAACCCACGCAACCACGGGGAGAACATGCAAACTCCACACAAAAATGCCAACTGACCCAGCCGAGGCTCGAACCTACGACCTTCTTGCTGTGAGGCGAACGTGCTACTCACTACACCACCGTGGCGCCCTAATAACAGTTTTATTTAAGTTTAAGTTAGAATATTTTACAATATTTAATTCAATTACACTAAAATTAAACCAAATATATTTTAATAAACTAAATCTCGAGTAGATTTAGTCGACTTAAATCGTTTGAAATTTAGTTGACTAAAACTAGACTAAAACTAAAATGATTCAGAAGACTAAAATATGACTAAAACAAAATAAAAATTTGTCGTCAAAATGAACACTGCTAGCGACAAATCTAGCGACCTTTTTGGGGCGTTACTGGAGAGTTTTATAGACTGTCATGTATTCATACGGTAGCATTCCTTCTCTTCTCCACGAGCTGCGGGTGACCCCTCGATCTTTACAGACATACTGTATTCAAACAGCAATAAATAATTTAAACACTTAAATTGACATGCGTACATAAAGCGTAGTGCAGATATAAATACCACTTTATTAACCCCAGGCTGTTAAACAAACAGAAACGGTAGAACGTGATGAAGTCAGTGATATGCGAATTGACGTATGATGTAATCTAGCGACATTTAGCGACTTTTAGGACAGATTTTATCTAATAAAGCTGAAGTCTCAATCAAAATCATTCATAACTGCTACCCAATAAATTTCAAACTAGCTAAATTTAATAATAATATTTCCCCTAAATGCTCATTTTGTACTCTGTATGATGAAACTCTAAATCATTTATTTTGGGAGTGCACTTACTGTAAAGCTTTTTGGGTTGACTTTTCCAATTTTATTAAAAAGTTCTTATTTCCAAACTTTTGTATTTCCCCAAAAATTGTATTCTTTGGTTACTCTCTGAATGTAGATCCTTCTCATTGTAAATATATTATTAATTTATTGCTTTTTTTGGCTAAATTTTACATCCACAAATGTAAATTTACAAAGAAACATCCTTACACTTTATTATTTTCAGAAAGGACTTTGATTTATATGTGAACTCTTTAAAAGACTCAAACAACTATATTGCATGTAAAACTCTTTCTTGGTATAAATCATTTAAACTTGTTTAATTTGCTGGATTTTTATGTAACCCTTTTTGTCCCTTTGTTCATATTGTATCTTTGTAATGTTCTTTCTTGCATAATAAAAATAATAATAATAATAATAAAATAAAAAAAACAGTACTACTGATGAATCAATGTCAGTCTCAACGAAAATAAAACCGTCTCATCCCACAAAAAAAAAAAAAAAAAAAGACTTTTCGGACAGAGCTCAGCACCTTTTCATTGAAAAATAGTTGGAACCATTTGCACAGAGCAGACAGCAATAATCCGATCAGAGAAAACAGGAAGTGTCCAGCTGTAAACACTCTGAGTGTAAGGTTGACCGATCGGAGTATTTCAGAAATGGCTGATTTTCTGGCATTTTCACACATAACGATCCCTAGAGAATGCCCTTACATAATAAAGGAAAATATTTTTTAGAAGGAAAATATTTTTAGGAGGGAAATATTTTTAGGCGTCTCTTAAATTTGCACAAAACAGATCAAGCTACTGTCCACTGCAAAACCTGCAGACGTGAAGAAGCTCTTCTAAAGACATTGAAGACGTCCATCGAGGTTTCTGAGCGGAAGCGCATTCATTACGTGTGTTCTTGAGCTGAAAACACAGACGGAGACGCTCTCAATGCACAGTAAATGAAGGTTGGGTTTTATGAATGCCCCAGCCTACAAAGTGTGAATTCACACTGACACTTCAGCCCGCAGAAATAATGAGAAATCCTGTCTCTCTTTACAACAGCCATTATTTTAATCGCTCTGGGAGTCTCAAACACAAGCTTTACTTTCGCTGTCTGATCAACACACTGTAAACCAGATTAAACCTTCAGCGATCCATCTGGAGGAGACGAGTGGGCGAAAACAAGTGCACTTGATGTTACCTAAGCAGATGTGCTCTAATCCCCACAGAATGACTGACACAATCGTCTCCTGATGGTAATGAAATACATAAAGGTGTAAGAATGAGGCTCGTGAGCTGCGGATCTGCACCCACACACTGCTGTAAATATCAGCGCTTCATTATTATTATACAGTTAAATACATTCACTGTAGCACAAACACATTTTTTTCTTTGTAACAGGTTCCCACTCTTACCAAAATGTCAAATTCCCTGACTTTTACTGACTAAAACGCTGACTTTAATTGGACTGTAATGAACAGAACAACAGTAACTGCTTTGCTTTGCATAATATTACGATTATTTGAGTTAAAATATAATTTTCCAGGAATTAAATAGCCATAATCAGAGCAACAGGAATAAAATATTGCTGAAAAATTACCTGACCATAGCAATAGGAGCGAAATAACAAGGTGAAATAAAACAATATGGCATAGAAAAAAAAATGGTCAAATTAAATGTAGCACAATAAATACTGCACATGTATAAATATTAGGGCTGTCAAAATTAGCACGTTAACGCACGCGATTAATTTAAAATATTTAACGTGTTAAAAAAAATTAAGGCATTTAACGCAGTGGCAGTTTTTTTAAATTTCCTGTTGTGGCCAACGTGTGTTCAGGGCCGGCGCGTCCATAGAGGCGACCTAGGCGGCCTCCTTGGGTGGCAGAATAGTGAGTGAACCCCCCGGTCCTCTCTTTAATCCACGACACCTACCCCCTCCCTCCCGGTCCTCACGTTCATCCGCGAACCGGTCACTTTCTTTTTCACTTTCGGGTTGAGGGCGGCGTGATCACCATTCGCCTAGAGCACCAGTTCAGCTTGCTCCGGCCCTGCTGTGTTTAATGAGTAAAGGAATATGGATAAAGGATAATATGGATCCATGTAAATGTACTCAGTGAAAGTGCCAGATGATGTCGCAAGCTGTCAAAGACAGCCCATTCCTCTCTAAGTTGATTCCAAGCCCCCTCAAATGTTTCATTAAGTTTGACGTGTTTCCCCCTACACACAACTTTTGTAAAGCGTCTGCTTCACGTTGCTGTATCAGAATCCTTGCTTGAGAAATACAGCCTTACTTTCAGAACCGTACTCGTGCGTTTACGAAAACACACTCCATTTTCTCACAACGCAAACAAATGAACAAAAATGCGCTGCATTTTCTCACCACGCACACAATTTACGAAAACGCACTGCATTCTCACAACACAATTTACGAAAACGCACTCAATTTTCTCACAACGCAAACAAATTAATAAAAATGCGCTGCATTTTCTCACAACATACACAATTTACGAAAACGCACTCCATTTTCTCACAACGCAAACAAATGAACAAAAATGCGCTGCATTTTCTCACCACGCACACAATTTACGAAAACGCACTGCATTCTCACAACACAATTTACGAAAACGCACTCAATTTTCTCACAATGCAAACAAATTAATAAAAATGCGCTGCATTTTCTCACAACATACACAATTTACGAAAACGCACTCCATTTTCTCACAATGCAAACAATTTACTAAAACGTGCAGCATTTTCTCACAACGCAAACAAATTAATAAAAATGTGCTGCATTTTCTCACAACGGTAAATTTACGAAAACGCACTCCATTTTCTCACAACGCACACAATTTACGAAAACGCACTGCATTTTCTCACAACACATGCAAAAACAACAGAACACAACGAAAATGTTTCAAGGAGACCCAAAAATGTGACGGACGCCACTGTGCCGTGACTATTGCTCAGTGAAGTAGGAGATTATTAAAGGTGAGTTTTTAGTTTGTTTATTTTAACATCCTGATTCCCTTGTCTTTTGTATTTTACTTCTAAAATAGTATACTAAAATATATAGTTTTATAACTAAAATAGTCTGTCACATTTTAGAGTCCCCTTGGAACATTTCCATTTTGTTCTATGCTATTTGAAAGTGTTGTGAGAAAATGCAGCGCATTTTATTAATTTGCTTGCATTGTGAGAAAAATGCAACACGTCTTCATAAATTGTTTACATTGTGAGAAGGGAAACAGCATTTTTGTAAATTGTTTGCATTGTGAGAAGGGAAAGGGAGATTTCGTAAATTGTTTGCATTGTGAGGATTTGCAGCACATGTGCTGTAAACAAATATTTTCTTAATTTGCTGGTGTTTTTTGTAATAGCATGTGTTTTTTTAAAGTGCAGCACGTTAAGCTCTCTCGGCCACCATAACTAGCTGGTGCACGACCTTCAAGGTTGAATAAGGTTTAAATAATGCCAGATTAAGGTTTAAATAACGCCAGTTGCAGTTTCAATATTGAGATAACATTGAAACAACGTTAATATAATGTATAATGTTAAAAACATTACCAACCTTTATTGTTGAAATATTACTATGACAAAATGGCATTTGTTGTTTCAACATTGAAACGACGTTTAATCAATGTTATATCATAAATGTTTGAAAAAGGTTAGCAGAAACGCTTATAATCGATGTTGATATTTTAGAAAGATCTGTATTTTGAATCCATGCTGTAGTTTGACGGTCATATGATGTCACAATATCAATGTTGATCCAATTTGCATAATCAATATGTAATTCGCTGTGGATTCAACTGACATTGTTTGTCCCGGACATCGTTTCAATGTTAAACCAATGCCGGCTCGTTTATTCACATTAACGAATGTGAACATTTGCTATTATTTGACATCAAATAAAGCAAAAAACTATTTCACATGAACTGAAGAGCCATTATCAGAGAAACAGGAATACAATATCACTGGAAATTACCTGACCATAGCAATATGAAGAGTGAAGAGTAAAGAAAAACAAGGTAAACAACACAGTATAGAAAAATAACTATTATGATTAAAAATACTCAGATTAGCATAAATTAAAGTGTTCAATTATTCTAGGCTTTGATTTTTAGGTCATATCTCTTAGGTCTAAGGCTCAAGTCAAGTCAATAGCTAAGGATTTCCAACATTCTTCAAAATATCTTCTTTTTTTCAGCAGAAACTCAAACATGTCTGGAAAAAGTGGTGTTTTCTGCCATTCAAAATGTAACCTAAAGCCACAATATCACTAAAACAATATCACCCAAACATGAACTATCCTCTGTGTCATGGGATTCCTCAGTATTATTTACTTATTCGGTTGCGTTAGTAAAGCCGTAAAGACATCCCAAACCCAAAATGTGTGGCTGAAGTGACCTGCGAGGAATGCTGAGAGCCTCCAAGTGCTCTGAAAAACCCCCTCAGAGGTTCCCACAATGCACCTCTTCGCCCCCCACATGCCATCTTATTGCGTTCTTTCCCATCTTCCCACTGAGCAAAGCTGTCGCCGTGGCAACAGCCCGCAGTTACCAGGGTGTCTGGTGTAAAGTGGAGCGCGAGGGATGAATAACACAGAGCGACACACAAACAGAAGAGAGCTGAAGTTACGGAGGACTAGTCATATTATTATAATAATACCGTTACTGTACAGCGATAATTACTGTTTTTACATTACTGTGAAAGGTGAGGTGGAGGTAGACGTTAACAAAATACATTTTAATGGTTAATTTGATAAATAATTGTAATATATTTTCCATTACTGAGAGGAGTATGGTTGGGGAGGACATTAATATTACACATTTAAAGGGTAATTTATTAAATAATTCTTATAAGTACTGCTTTTACATTACGGTGAGGATTGGGGTAGACATTACCCTGTATGCTCAGTTTGAATCAGTGGTGTAGTCGGGGCTATACCCACGTATACTCGGTGTGCCTACTTTTTTCCACAAGCTGTTTGGGCATTACGACTTCTGAGGATCAATAATTGCGTATACCCTTGGCATACTCACTTGTTTTGCTGATAAGACTCTCATTTACGTGCATTTACGTCCCCTTTAACTGTATACCAAATGTTTTTTTAAACTTGCATCTTTACATATTTTGCAATTGGTTATTCTTGTTTATTCCCCGCCCCCTATAATTCCCATTTTTGTGCCATTCCCTGCCCCCTGACGACTTTTTCAAAGGCGACGAAAAGTCAACTAGATGTCACGCTGAAACATTAAGGTACAACTATACAGCATGAATGAGTGTGCTTTGCTTTTGTTTTCCTGATTTTTTTATTTTAATTTTAAATTTACTGTTTAAGTTAACAACATACAATACATGAAATACCTTGAAACATGATTTTTTTGTACAGTATTAATATATATATAAAACAGTTTTATTGCCTAATAATTTGCATTTATTTTTACCTAATTATCCCAGCGACTCCTACATGGATCGTTGAGCGATTCATTTGTTCCAAAACCCCTCCTTAGCGCGATGCTAAACTGCGGTGATTGGACAGATGACCCAGTCTGTTGCAATTGGTCGACATCATTCAGCGCGAGAGAATGCCCACCACGGCTTATCAATATTGAAGTAGTCATAGTGTGCGCGTGAGAACATCTGCCAACACTCGTTTTTCCCGGGAGTCGCCCGTATTTCAGACACCTCACCCCCAAATCTAACCCCCCGGTCTCCCAGCATATCACTCTATTCATAACCAGGGGTAAAAAACAGTGACACACATTCAGTATTAGTGCACACAGAGGCAAAAGCTGAATCATTATGAAACAGGACCGCCGCACGTGTGTAAGAGAGCTGATGTAGCCACAAACAGCAGAGGAACACGAGTTCACAAACACATTTTAATCCGTAAACAAAGCGCCACGTGTCGTGTTTACAACGTGCTTTTAGACGCGATATGAGAATACAACCAGATACACTACAAGCAGTTAAAAGTTACAAAACACAATTAAATACATTATTTACAAGCTAGAGAAAACAATGAGGCGACCGTTTTTTAAGCAGGCCAGATTCACCGTCAGGCCACCGGGAAATGTCCCGGTGCTCCCTATGGCCAGTCCGTCCCTGCATACATCTTTTCTGATCCTTCCTTTAACAAACGTTAGACGAATCCTCCGCTGTAAGCGTGTAGATTTCAGAAGCACTCCTCAGAGGGAACACAGCACACGACTGGGCTATAATGCTGAGGCATTTCTGCAAAAATAAACCTCAACCACTGACTCTTCAGTCTCATCTCTGGTTCATCTGCACACTTCATTTGCAACACCTAGACAGACCAGGGACCTATGCGAGGATCTTGTTTGTTGACTTCAGCTCAGCTTTTAACACCATCATCCCAAAACTTCTCCTGCCCAAATTAACTCTGCTCTCCGTGCCCACCTCTGTCTGTCAGTGGATCAACAGCTTTCTAACGGACAGGCAGCAACTGGTCAAGCTGGGCAAATCCTCATCCAGGACCCGCACAATCAGCACTGGCGCCCCCCAGGGGTGTGTCCTCTCCCCTCTGCTCTTCTCTCTGTACACGAATGACTGCACCTCAAAGGACCCCTCTGTCAAGCTCCTAAAGTTTGCAGACGACACCACGCTTATCGGCCTCATTCAGGACGGTGACGAGTCTGCTTACAGACAGGAGGTTCAGGAGCTGGCTCTCTGGTGCAGTCACAACAACCTGGAGCTGAACACGCTCAAAACAGTGGAGATGATAGTGGACTTCAGGAGAAACCCCCCTGCTCTCCCCCCACTGAGCATCATGGACAGCACTGTGGCTGCAGTGGAGTCATTCAGGTTCCTGGGCACCACCATCTCTCAGGACCTGAAGTGGGACACTCACATTGACTCCATTGTCAAAAAAGCTCAACAAAGGCTGTACTTTCTTCGTCAGCTGAGGAAGTTCAACCTGCCACAGGAGCTTCTGAAACAGTTCTACACCTCCATCATTGAATCAGTCATCTGCACTTCAATAACTGTCTGGTTTAGCTCAGCTACCAAATCTGACCTCAGAAGACTACGTCGAATAGTTCGGACTGCTGAGCGAATCATTGGTACAACCCTCCCTACTCTCCAAGAACTGTACTTATCCAGAGCGAGCAGAAGGGCGGCCAAAATCCCTCTGGACCGCTCACACCCAGCACACTGCCTCTTTGAACTGTTACCTTCTGGTCGACGCTACAGAGCACTGCGCACCAGAACAGCCCGACACAGAAACAGTTTCTTCCCTCAGGAGATCCATCTCATGAACACTTGATGATAATAATCGTGGAACCAACATCACTACTGCTGTACACTCTTACACACACATACACTTATTTAACAACACACTTTAAATGCCATTTGCACATAACAAATACACTTGTTACACACACATACACTTATTTAACAACACACTTTACATGCCAATTTGCACATAACAGCTGCACATATAATGTTGTATATAGTAATACAATGTACATACACTTGTCCATTTGTATATTTGCATTTAACACTTACTTCTATTTTTTTGAATATATTTATTATCTGTTTTTTGTCCTGTCTCTGTAATTCTGTTGCACTGTGGAAGCTCTGTCACGAAAACAATTTCCTCGTATGTGTGAACATACCTGGCAATAAAGCTCTTTCTGATTCTGATTCTGATTCCAATAATATCCAGCTGAGCACAGTGCTCTTCTCTGTGTTGCCAGATATAGCTGACTGATTCCAGTCCAAACCCTATCCAAAAGGTTTTTACCTGCACAATCAAATTCAAAACCGTCCAATCTGGCAACCTTTGCTTGCCGCTGTTATTTGTGGGCAGGGTTGGGGGTTTCGAATCTTCCCCAGTCTGCGCATGCAAAAATGGGCGGGGCTTATGCTTCATGTTCACGTCATGCCGAAACGGCTAAAGACTCGTAAGCACGGCGATTCGCTTGAGGAACTATGAGTCGACTCTTTTAAAGATGAATCAATAGTTTTAAACACAGTGCACTTTCAGATTTAAGCCTTAGCTGGACATTTCACTTCACTTAGAGCTGTGTTATAAACTGCATGCAAGCTCATTTTCTGAAACCCATAATAGGGGCTCTTTAAACAGTTGGGTTTTACCAAAATATATTCAGCCAATCTTTGGGTTTGCTGGGGGCACAGCTAAGCATAAATCATTGCATAACTTAGCATCTCGCTTTAAAATGAACAAATTGGTTTAAATAATTTTCCTTTTTAAATGGATAGTTCCCCAAAAACAAATTGCTATCAATTACTCAACCTTAACTTGTTCCAAACCTGTTTGTGTTTTTTTTTTCTTCACACAAAAGATATTTTGAAGAAAGCTGGAAACCTGTAACCATTGACTTTCATATTATTTGTTTTTTTCTTTTGTGCAAGTCAGTAGTTACAGGTAACTGATGTTAAATATATATTGCTAATGAATAAAAAAAAAAAAAAAACATTGACTTTCATTGTTTCTTTGCCTCTTATTTAACATTTGGGGTGGGTGGGTAATAGTACACCACCTTTTTTTTAGGACTACACAACTGGTTCGAATTGACTACCCTTTTGTTTTGTTGGGGATGAAAACATCTGAATAGGGTATATACGAAAGTGTGCTAAAGGACTTTTAATTTGTCAGTAACCTGGGTTAAGCGCTTCCGGTGAAATGTAGGCCATTACAAAAATGGCGCGTTTTAGTTGATCAAAATTTAAATAAAAAAAATAAAACAACTGTTTAATATTCAAAACTGATATGGCGTTCAATTAATCAAATTGTTAATTTATCAAGGTTTTGATTTTTAGGTCATATCGTCCAGCTGTAAGCCACAAGTCAAGGGGTTTCCAACATTCTTCAAAATATCTTGTTTTTTTCTAGCAAACTCAAAGCAGAGATGCACCATCCTTTACCTGTATTTTGACGGCAATCACAACAGAACTGAGTTCCCGGTCCAGCTCTTTCAGGACGATCAGCTTCTTCAGTGTGAGACTGCACAACCTGAGAGAAAAACACAGAGAGAAAGACATGACTGTTAGAGGTCTTCAGAAATACATGTGAAACACTTGTGTGGTAAGACATTTTAAAGTTGAAGTTCAAAAACATAAAACAAACAATAAAAATAAACCCTCATCCCTGTAGAGATTAACACTTAATGTTCTGTATTTTGCCATGAAATGATGATACAATCAACACTGAAATAATAGCAGTTGCAGTTTGAAACAACGTTAACACAACGGTTAGTTTTGAACAGCTGAAAACGCCCTGATTGTTTTTTATTGGCTGTTTTTTAAAGGGGCGTAGCTACTATATGCATTACCCTTTCTCCATGTTTCTGTTAAGATTGTTAAACACTGAATAAACAAAAGTACATTTCAAAGCACTTCATACGACTTTTAAATCCTCAAATTCAATTCAATTCAATTCACCTTTATTTGTATAGCGCTTTTACAATGTGGATTGTGTCAAAGCAGCTTCACATAGAAGGTTATAGTAAATTGAAAATGTCAGTTTAGTTATTAGCTAGTATATTATTAGCTAGTATAAAGCTGAGTTCAGTTTAGTTCAGTGTTGTTTAATATTCACTACTTGAATATTCACTAATATTCAAATGTTTATAATACTTTGATTTTTTTAATATGGGTACATTTATAAAGCTATTCTTTGTGTGTGTGTGAATTCGTGGGTGTACAGCTCTGCTGCAGGCCAGTGACAAACTCCTTTGTCACAATCATCCTTGCATCAAATTACAAGTTAATGCTCCCACAAAGTACTTTAAAAATGCTTTATTTTATTATATGTTTGACATAAACCCAGGATTTAATTTGTGCCTAAAGAAGCCGGATGAAATCTGAGCAAGCACCTCATTTTACCGATCCCCCTCCTCAACCGCCCTCCTCCCTGTCCGCTGTTCACTTTCTATTTCTTCCGCAACTCCCTCTTCACTTTTGGCCGCGACCCCCAACCCCTAACCCGGTCAGCCTAACTGATCTCACAATTTACAAATTAAGCACTGCACACTAGGTGTACACCCACCACACGGGCCACAGTAAAATTGTTGAGCGTTGACCAGTATGTGATGATAAAAAGGTTGGGGACCACTGCCTGGTCTTGTCACTGAACAGAAATAATGTCCAGTATAGAATATAAAGTCATGCTGCATTGGAGAAAGAATGAATATTGTGCATGACTCCCATGAGCTTGGAGGACTGCATCCATACATCTCTTCAATGACTCAAATAACGCATTAATAAAGTCATCTGGAATGGCAAAGAAAGCGTTCTTGCAGGACTCCCAGAGTTCATCAAGATTCTTTGTGTTCATCTTCAATGCCTCCTCCATCTTACCCCAGACATCCTTTACAATGTTCATGTCTGGTGACTAGGCTGGCCAATCCTGGAGCACCTTGACAATCTTTGCTTTCAGGAACTTTGATGTGGAGGCTGAAGTATGACAAGGAGCGCTATCCTGCTGGAGAATTTGCCCTCTCCTGTGGTTTGTAATGTAATGGCCAACACAAATGTCTTGATACCTCAGGCTGTTGATGTTGCCATCCACTCTGCAGATGTCTCACACACCCCCATACTGAATGTAACCCCAAACCATGATTTCTCCTTCACCAAACTTGACTAATTTCTGTGAATTCTATGCAGGTTCCAGTAGGTCTTCTGCAGTATTTGTGATGATTGGGATGCAGTTCAACAGATGATTCATGGGAAAAATCCACCTTCTGCCACTTTTCCAATTGATCGACTGGAAGTCAAGTTATTATGTGTTGCTCTTAAAACTGGAAGATCCACGACTAGACTTTTCGGTCAGGTGGTGTATATTCATAACCTGACCGTCAAAGTAATTCTCAGTACCCTGATGAGTTATTCAGCCGTGGTTATCTGGGAATAACATACGGTAGAATGTTGCAACTAATAAATCAGAATCGAATATTCCAGACAGACGTGTAATAAACTAATATAATGGCCAGACTTATGTCAAGACAACACATGTTTGCAGCCTAAAAGGTTTAATCAAATCAATAAATTAACTGCAATTCATTCAAGTTTTGCTGAAAGTTCTCCTGTAGTGCTTCTTAATGTGTGTGTTTGTGATTCAGCAGTCAAACTGATGGTCTTCTGGGAGCTCATTATTCCTACCCCATAACTGAACGTTTAACTGGATCAATAAAGCCTCCGGCCAGACAGGAAGATGAACCCGTCCACATCCTGTGACATCATCACACCCTTGGGTCACACATAAAGCCAAGAGGACCTAACATTATTGTCCAATGCTGCAGATTTGTAGCTGAGGTAATGAAATATGTTTGCAGGTTGCACTTTGATTTTAATATGTCCGCAAATGGAAATGGAAGAAGCGAATATTTGAAAGAAGCCTTTGAACTTCAGATATCACTTTCATCCTGGAGATTTCTTCAAGTCCCAAAAACCGAGAATGAGATTCACACACGCACACACACACACACACGTTTATTTCTCTGTCCTGTATGACTCAGCCTCTCCGAGGACTGAAATATCTCACTCTTCATTTTCTCTCAGTATTTTCACTCCTTCCCTCTCTGTGAACCAGGCTCTGGTCTCTAACTCAGACACACACACTCCTGTGATCAACATCATATACACACAATCCTGTGATCAACCCATTATCTGCTTAGTCATGATGTCAAATTTCTGGCTACTTCACCTTTAAGGATCTGTAAGATATGGGTAGTTGTTTCCTTTTTTCTGCTCCGTTGTGCTCATCGAACAACCAAATGACCAGAGGAGGGTCTCATGTTGCGTTCACACCAGACACGGAGGAAGCATCAAGAGCAAGTGCTTTACATGTTAAGTCATTGCAAAGAACCGAACAGACATTCTGCGGTGCGATTCGAACTTCACAGAAACTTCAGCAGACATTTACGATGCGTTAACCAATAATTTCCGAGGTAAAATCCTCCTGCCGACACCAAACAACAGCTCATAAAACTGGGCTCAGCTTAGCCTGAAGCACCACTGAAAGCCTCCAGTCTAGTTTCTGGAGGAGTTGATAAACTCACGGAGCTGGGTGCACCTCTAAAAGGATCTAGTGGACACTGCTCTGAACGAATCGAAGCTGTTTTTCAGCCCTCATAAAGCAAATAAACGCAGTTATTCCCTCAATAAAATCCATGTTAGCCATTTAGCAACGAAGCTACAGTCACCGGGCAGACAGGAGCCAAGCCCATGACGCGAATCCACATCTTTTGTGAAGTGAATTTGACACGTGAATGAAGCGAGTTTGACGTACGAATAAAGCAAGTGAACTCAAAGTGTTCACACCTCTATTTATGTGCGAATAGCGCAATTTTTTCAAGCTTGCCTGGTGCATCTGGTGTGAACACAACATCACAGCTTAAGGTTACCTTCACACTTTCCACCAAATTTCGAGAGGTACAATATTGACTCTATGAGAATCTCAAGAATAACCAAATGACCACTGAAGGGTCTCATGAATTAAATGTAATGTGTATTTATTAGGGCTGTCCAAAAATTAATTGTGATTAATCACATCCAAAATAAAAGTTTAACATAATATTTGTGTGTGCTCTGTCTATATTTATATTATGAATATATAAATACACAAATGCATATACTTGATAAAATGTTGGTTTATGTTTAGATATCTAAAAAATATATGTGTATGAAACAAATTTTACATTTTGAATATGATGTAACTACTTTAATGTAACTTTTATATATAGTTTAGGCTTCTATGAATGTGTTTATCACATATACATAATAAATATATATAACACACACACATATTATGTCAAAACAAACTTTTATTTTGGATGTGATTAATCACAATAAATTTTTGGACAGCCCTAGTATTTATATGGCGCATTTATCGCTTATGGCCATACACCCACAAGATCGTCACAATAATGGCGGGTGGGGAGGTAGTGTCTCTCCGCACCACCACCAGTGTGCAGCTCCACCTGGATGATATGACGGCAGCCACAGGACAACCGCGCCAGTGCGCTCACCACACAGCAGCTTTTGGTGGAGTGGAGAGACAGTGATAGAGACAATTCAAAGTATGGGGATGATTGGGAGGCCATGATGAGGGGACGATGTAGGGAATTTGGCCAGGACGTTGGGCCCCTACTCTTTATGAGAAGTGCCATGAGATAGCACAGTGTCTCAGGACCTCGGTTTATCATCTCATCCAAAAGACAGTGCCCACTGACAGTATAGTGTACCCCACACTATATTGGGACAATTAGCACTCACACAGACCACAGACGCAGCATAAACTGTGATGTTTGAAACACAAAGTGTTCATTTAAAAATCCAATTCAGGTCAATAACATAAACTGAGCAAAACTGAGTTTCACAACATTAGCTGGGTTCCCATTTGTATAATAGAAGTATCACTAAATTCGCCAAACTTCCGATAAAAACCCTATCATGAGGTGGTTTTGGACTTCAAAAGGGTTCATGTGAATAACTGGAAACACATTTTCTGAATAAACTGTTGTAGTGAACATTACACCCACATGACCAATCAGCTGTCTCCATTATTCTTGCCTTGTTTACTGTTGGTTGCTAAGTTACCAATACTACAGTGAGCCACTCTATGCACTTGATGGAAACGCACCTAATTTAAATTTGGATTGATTTTATTTTTATATTTTTTGCGAACTTTGAAAAGATTAACTTCATCTTAGGACGAAAAAAACGGCTACTAATGCTAAATGCAGTTCTCCACAATGCACAGCTCTATCTGTAGTCATACCAGCCTCCCGTGATCTTCATTCAGGGCTCTGATGGAGAGCAGGCACAGAAACATTTCTGCTGCTTCAGCTCAACACACAAGCAAACTGAAGCCATTCAGCAGCGGCCATTGAAAGGCCCTGTGGCATGAAAAGCCCCTGGAACGGCCTGAACATTCCAGGCCAGAAATCATGAAAACACACACACACACACACACACACACACAAACAGAGGCGCTTTCACTGTTCTGGCCCCGACTGTCAGGATCCAGTGTCAGACTTACATAAGATCCTGACTGCCGCTGATCCAGCATCTCCTCAACAACATTACAGCATTACAACAACACATATTTCCAATTTCTTAAAGAGACAGTTTACCCAAAACTCAACATTCAGTGATCATTTACTCACCCTTCACTTACACTTCACCACAAGTCTTTTTAAGTTATTACTTATTATTTCTAACTATTGTTAAAGTTTGTATGCCACTAACAGTGTTGACGATAGCAGAGTTGACAATAACAGAACTGGTGATAATAACAGAGATGACGATAACAGAGTTGACAGTAACAGCTGACAATAACAGAGTTGAATGTAACAGTGTTGACAAAAACAGAATAGACGTTAATAAAGATAATGATAACAGAGTTGACGATAACAGAGTTGACGATAACTGAGTTGGTGATAATAACAGAGATGATGATAACAGGGTTGATGATAACAGAGATGAAGATAACAGGGTTGATGATAGGAGAGTTGACAGAAACAGAGTATATGATAACAGAGTCGACAGTAACAGAGTTGACGATAACAGAGTATATGATAAAAGAGTTGACAGTAACAGTTGACGATAACAGGGTTGATGATAACAGAGTTGACGATAACAGGGTTGATGATAGGAGAGTTGACGATAACAGGGTTGATGATAGGAGAGTTGACAGTAACGAAGTTGACGATAACAGAGTTAATGATAACAGAGTTGACTATAACAGAGTGGATGATTACAGAGTTGACAGTAACAGAGTTGGCAATAATAGAGTTGATGATAACAGGGTTGATGATAGGAGAGTTCACCGCAACAGAGTTGATGATAACAGAGCTCACGATAGCAGAGTTGATGATAAGAGAGTTGACAGTAACAGAGTTGATAATAACAGAGTTGACGATAACAGAGTTGACTGTATCAGAGTTGACTGTATCAGAGTTGACTGTATCAGAGTTGACTGTATCAGAGTTGATGATAACGGAGTTGATGATAACGGAGTTGATGATAACAGTTGACGATAGCAGCGGTAACGATAACAGGGTTGATAAAAAAGAGTTGACAGTAACAGTTGATGATAACAGAGTTAATGATAACAGACTTGATAACAGAGTTGACAATAACAGTTGACAGTAACAGAAATGACAATAATAGAGTTGACAATAACAGGGTTGATGGTAGGAGAGTTGACAATAACATGGTTGATGATAGGAGAGTTGACAGTAACAGAGTTGATGATAGAGTTGATGATAGCAGAGTTGATAAGAGAGTGGACAGTAACAGAGTTGACAGTAACAGAGATGACGATAACAGAGTTTATGATAACAGAGTTGACAAGGCATGGGACGATAACCGTTTTCAAGGTATACCGCGGTATGTAAAAGTCAAGGTTTTCATACCGCCAAAATTTTCTGCTATACCGTTCCTAAGGTACGTGTAAGATTAATTTATTTTTTAACATTTTTTGTTAGTTTTTTTTAGGTGTAAATTGTAAAGACATCTGTGTTTTTGAAACAAATGAAGGCCACAGATGTCTATGATTTGCTTGAATTATATAGCCGGACATGTTTACTGCCCCAAAATATTTTAAACATTTCTCAAAAAAAAAATATATCGTGTTCAAAGAAGAAAAAGGTCAGAGTTGATGTCAGAGTTGATGATAACGGAGTTGATGATAACAGAGTTGAAGATAACGGTGTTGACAATAACGGTGTTGACAATAACGGAGTTGACGATAACGGAGTTGATGATAACGGAGTTGACGATAACGGAGTTGACGATAACGGAGTTGACGATAACGGAGTTGACGATAACGGAGTTGATGATAACGGAGTTGAAGATAACGGAGTTGACGATAACGGAGTTGACGATAACGGAGTTGACCATAACGGAGTTGACCATAACAGAGTTGACGTTAACAGAGTTGACAGTATCAGAGTTAACGATAACAGAGTTGATAATTACGGAGTTGACGATAACAGAGTTGACGATAACGGAGTTGACGATAACAGAGTTGACAATAACGGAGTGGAAGATAACGGGATTGACGATAACAGAGTTGACGATAACAGAGTTGACGATAACGGAGTTGATGATAACGGAGTT
>CAIGQQ010030400.1:422839-443324 GCA_903798035.1 Danio albolineatus | reverse complement strand
AGGTCACCGGTGTGAAAATACAGCACTCAGAGCTTCCACACACAAATCTGCGTCTGCCGTCAAACAGCCTGTTCCTCAGTCTGTGTGTGTGTGTGTGTGTGTGTGTGTGTTTGTGTGTGTGTGTGAGATCAGCTGCCGGATGTGAATTATGTAAGCTGGAAGTGTGGGATGGAGGTTATGTAGGAGCGCAGGTTTCTTCAAAGGTAGTATTTTAAAAGACGCAGAGCCTCTTTTATGAATATCTGTGTAAAACATACACTACATATTGCACCAAAAGAACCAGTTGTTGGGATAATGTTAGCAAAATGATGCTAAATAATTTCAATGGGTGTTTTGTTGCACGTTTCTGATAACAAATCCACTAGAGGGCACTGTTTACATTTTTGCGAACCTGAAATACATCATCTAGTGTGCGATGAATTTTTCAAATGACAAGTCCACTAGAGGGCGCTGTCTACAATTTTGCAAAACGTAAAATAAGTTGCTCAAGATGCATTTCATGGCAAGTTTCAGATGACAAATCCACTAGAGGGCGCTGTCTACATTTTAGCGAATCTGAAGCATGTCAATTTGGGTGCGTTGCACATTTCAAATGACAAATCCACTAGAGGGCGCTGTTGACATTTTAATGGATCTAAAATGTTTCTTAGGGTTCATTTTGTGGTATGTTTCAGATGAGAAATACACTAGAGGGAGCTGTCTACATTTTAGCTAATCTGAAATACGTTACTTAGGGTGCATTTTGTTGTAAGTTTCAGATGACAAGTCCACTAGAAGGCGCTGTCTACAATTTTGCAAAACGTAAATTAAGTTGCTCTAGATGCGTTTCATTGCAAGCTTCAGATAACAAATCAACTAGAGAATCTAAAATACGTTACTCAGGGTGCATGGCACATTTCAGGCGACAAATCCACTAGAGGGCGCTGTAGACATTTTAATGGATCTAAAATGTTTCTTAAGGTTCTTTTTGTTGTATGTT
Organism: Danio albolineatus; assembly: GCA_903798035.1. NCBI lineage: Eukaryota > Metazoa > Chordata > Actinopteri > Cypriniformes > Danionidae > Danio > Danio albolineatus. Next base: position 442,345 of record CAIGQQ010030400.1, on the reverse strand, counting down.
TCTGATGAAAAATCCATTAGAGGGCGCTGTCTACATTTTAGCAAATCTGAAATACGTTACCCAGGGTGCATGGCACATTTCAGGCGACAAATCCATTGGAGGGCGCTGTAGACATTTTAATGGATCTGAAATGATTCTTAGGGTTCTTTTTGTTGTATGTTTCTGATGAAAAATCCATAAGAGGGTGCTGTCTACATTTTAGCAAATCTGAAATACGTTACATAGGGTGCATTTTGTTGTAAGTTTCAGATGACAAGTCCACTAGAGGGTGCTGTCTAAAATTTTGCAAAATGTAAAATAAGTTGTTCTAGGTGCGTTTTATCGCAAGTTTCAGATAACAAATCAACTACAGGGCGCTGTCGACAATTAAACGAATCTAAAATACGTTACTTAGTGTGAGTTTTGAATCTGAAATACGTAATTTAGGGTGCGATGAACGTTTCAGATGACAAATCCACTAGAGGGCGCTGTCGACATTTTAACGAATCTAAAATAGGTTACTTAGGGTGCATGGCACATTTCAGGCGACAAACCCATCGGAGGGCGCTGTAGACATTTTAATGGATCTAAAATGTTTCTTAGGGTTCATTTTGTTGTATGTTTCTGATGAAAAATCCACTAGAGGGAGCTGTCTACATTTTAGCAAATCTGAAATACGTTACATAGGGTGCATTTTGTTGTAAGTTTCAGATGACAAGTCCACTAGAGGGCGCTGTCAAAAATTTTAGCAAATCTGAAATACGTTACTTGGGGTGCATTCTGTATCAGAAACACTTCGTTTAGAGTGCGATAAACGTTTCAGATGACAAATCCACTAAAGGACGCTGTCTACATTTTAGCGAAACTGAAAAGTCACTTAGGTTACGTTCTGTTGTACGTTTCAGATACACATCCTTCTTGTACACGTTTTCCAGAAGATGTCACTTGTCATACAGATAACAGACATCGTTAAGTGGTTTTGTGGTGTTTATGTGATGTTTTGCAAAGAATAATAAAATAATAATAATAAAAAATAACCCTTTATTCGTCAATAAGATGTCCCTATGAATCTCATTAGTGTAAAAAGGAACAAAAGTTGCTGTCACCATAGTGTGCATTTTTACATATAAACTGCAGTCAAACATGTGCTGAAGTATGCTTTTGCAGTTTCACACCAAATTTAGACTGAAGCATGTATTTTCTACATATGTTTATTGATATAACCAGCCAGGCTCATTGGAAATACGAGCCTTGGCCTACGTTTGTTTTGCGAAACGTAAAATAAGTTGCTCTTGGTGCGCTTTGTAGCATGTTTTAGATAACAAAACCTGTAGAGGGCGCTGTCTACGTTATTGTGAATCTGAAATATTTCACTTAGGGTGCCTTTTGTTGTGATTCAGATGACAAATCCACTAGAGGGCGCTGTCCAGATTTTTGCGAAATGTAAAATAAGTTGTTCTAGGTACATTTCATTGAAGGTTTCAGATGACAAACACAGAGTGCTACATTTTAGGGAATCTGAAATACGTTACTCAGGGTGCGATTTCTTGTTTCAAATGACAAATCCACTTGAGGGCACTGTCTACATTTTCGCGAATCTAAAATACGTTACTTAGGGTGCATTTTGTTGTATGTTTCAAATTACAAATCCACTAGAGGAAGCAGTCTACATTTTAGTGAAACTAAAATACGTTACTTAGGGTGTGAATGATACAAGCCTCGGCATTTTCGTAACAAAATAAGTTGCTCTAGGTACATTTTGTTGCATGTTACAGATGACAAATCCACTAGAGGGCACTGCTTACACTTTAACAAATCTAAAAATCTTAAGATGTCACTTGTTTTAAATTCAGAAATTTTTCAAATTGTTGATAAATATCGATTTGAAAATGAATTAAAACATAAGAAATATCTTTATTGCGACACTCAATACTGCGTATTTTCCCAATATTGTGCAGCCCTAATCTAGATGTTCTGGAATTATTTAAAGGAACTTGCTCTGCAGCTCATTATGAAGCGTAATGTTTGCTAGTGTGTGTGACAGCAGGACTGACCTTCACACAGCAGCTGGAGGTCACAGTGTTTCCCAAAAGCAGAGAATGGCTGTAATCAGCACTGATTTCCAGCTCAGCACCGCCTCGGGCTCAAACACTAAAGCGCATCACATTACCGCATGAGACCCACACCCTTAATGGCCAGAGCCAATCAATGAGCTCCGTCAGAACCTGAAGCTGGGACGTCCTGAAGCCTGAATCCTCCCATGCACAGACTAAACCAACTCCAAACTCTACATGTATAAAACTAAACTACACTGTCGAAAATATCTGTTAATCAACAGTGCTTTTTTAGGGTGGTGAAATGGATTATGGGATGTTGATCTCTGCCCTGTAGACATTTGAGGATGAAAATTCAACTCTACAGTTTAACAAAGTGATTTTTATTGACATTTTAGCAGTCCCACAGCATATACTCACAGGCCACTTTATTAGGTACACGTCTCTAACTCCTTTTTAACGCAAAATTCTAATCAGCCAATCACATGCCAGGAACTTAATGCATTAAGCCATGCAGACATGGTCAAGACGATCTGCTGCAGTTCAAACCGAGCATCAGAATGGGGAAGAAAGGTGATTTAAGTGACTTTGAACGTGGCATGGTTGTTGGTGCCAGACGGGCTGGTCTGAGTATTTCAGAAACTGCTGATCTACTGGGATTTTCACGCACAAACATCTCTAGGGTTTACAGAGAATAGTCTGAAATGATGGGCTACAGCAGCAGAAGACCATACCGGGTGCCGCTCCTGTCAGCTAAGAACAGGAAACCGAAGCTAAAATTCACACAGGCTCACCAAAACTGCACAATAGAAGATTGGAGAAAAGTTGCCTGGTCTGATGAGTCTCGTTTTCTGCTGCCACATTCAGATGGTCGGGTCAGAATTTGGCGTTTTCTGAAGAGTCTAACTGTATTCAGGTAAGGAAATCAATCACAAAATATGGGAAAATACTAATTTACACATTTTTTACAGTGTATACATCTCTTTGGCAGAACAGGAATGGGTATCGTTAAGGTTTTAATGATATTAATAATTTTATTGATACCACTTATCAGTATGGAATTTTAACGGTACTCTTATTGGTACTTTTAGTAGTGTTTTTTGTTTTTTATGAAAAAATATTGAACGGAATTAGCAACACTTTATTTTCATTAATTTTCTTTTTGGTTCAGTCGCTTTATTACACTTTATTTCATTATTACTTTTTAAATGTCATGAAAATGAAACTAAATGGAAAAATAAGCTCCTTTTTTTAATAATTTCTTGATAAATATAGTTTAGAATTACTATTCATCTATTTGTCAATACTATGGATGTCCGGTTCCGATCACATGATCAGAAATCAGGCCCAATTGGTATATGCGAATATATATATGCATTGTCATTATTTTTGAATACAGCTTTAGTTATGCAATGGCACAGAGTTAAACCTCTTTCTTGACTTCACAAAGAAACAGCGACGCATGCAGGATGACATCACTTTGTTGCAGAGATGCTATTGGTTAAATTCCGGCAAAGTAGAACATGGAAGCAGCTTGAAACAGAAAGCGCGAGTATGTCTGCGGTCTGGAGGTATTATAAAGTTCATGACGACAACATTGCCTTAGCAAACTGAGATATGTGAACTTTGGATTGCAAGAAGTGGAAAGGAAAAGGCTACATTTAACACAACAAACCTGATACGACAGCTCAAAAACAAACACCCAACACAATACAGCGAGTTTACCGAGGCAACCCAACCGAAGATGAGTCGGCTCACGCTGCCAGAGAGTTTGAAGGAGAAAAAAATGCCCTGTGACAATGCGAAGCCACAGGACATCACAGCCAAGATAGCACAAATTATCGCAATGAGTGACCTGCCATTCGCCTTTACAGACAACCCTGGATTTCTTATGCCTAAGGAGCACGTAGAACCTCGATTTGAATGTTTTTATATAGAAGTATCGGATCAGGTTTCGTTATCGTTAGATACTCAAAATCAAATGACTCGGACTCCAGTGTGAAATAACCTGATCGGGACATCCCTAGTAAATACAGTGAGGTAAAGACAACCCTTGTGCTAAGCACACACGTGGAAACACAAGCATTTCTCACATGAGAGCCAACAGTGCAGACGAATATCAAATATAATCTATTATGCTATCGATTGATGTATGTTTTGTTAGTACAGGACAATATTCGTCTGAGAAACTATTTGAAAATCTGAAATCTGAGCCTTCAAAAATCTAAATACTTTTAAAAATCACCTTTAAAGTTCACATATGCCGTTTATTGAATAGGGGTGTAATGGATCACGATTGATCCGTAATTCGTATGGATCCCATGGTTTGAAACACACGTGACCCGCGGATTAATACTTTTTTTTTTTTACTGGTAGATTAATTGCTTCTCGCATCATTCAAATCATATGTTTGAAAGCATTTAGGCTTTCCTGTAAAATATAATTATGATGGAAGAAGTTGTAGTGGGTTATTCAGGATGTGGTGGGTTTCTTAGGTTATTAAAGGTGTTTTCTGTCACTACTTGTTTAGCATGCATTAACGCATTCAGTGTAAGCTGCACGATCAATCATTAAAAGATCAGGATCTCAACACCCACACAACAGAAATTATACATGATGTTTATTAATCCTTCGAATCGATGCATTCAAATCTGAAAACGCAAAAATCAAGAAAGAGACCCAGTCTTTAGTCTTTTAAGTTAGTTATGAAGTTACAAACAGTCATATAACACTTAAGCACTGGGAGAACAGTTTATAGTTTAGATCAGTAGTTCTCAAACTGTGGTAGGCAGGCTTCCTTATAGTGTTATGCGGAGGAATTACTGAATAATTAGGGTAAAAATATGAACACACTTTTAATCCTTTAACAGGTACGATAACACCGATATGATCAGTAAATTGATTTTAATAGGCTAAAGCTTTTATTTTAATTTACATTTTTTAATGTTTGTTATGTATTCTGTCATCTGAAGTTAATTTTCTCCCCATAATTGTAGCAGTTGTTGGGGGCGTATTATAATGTGAATCCAATTAGATCTACTTTATTTGGTAAACAAAGCATGTCTCTCATTTAAAAAAGACAGAAAATAGTACTTTACAAACTGTATTGTAAATAAATCATATGAATATTTTCATATTAGTCAATATTATTACTGAAATTAATTTAAAAACTGAATAAATATATATTTACACACATTTACACAAGTAAATAAACAGAATCAATGCGTGCGCAGATTCTTACTTATAGCCTACTCTATTGCGCAGTAAGCAGATCTAATTTCTAATTTAAATATGTAAATCCAATTCATATATTTAAATTACAAGTTAATGTCTAAATTTCAAAGATGTACAAATAAGACACATATAGATGCGTCATATAATTCAAAAGTCATCAAAAAAGAGTTTATACATCAATACAATGACATATGGCCTATATTTATGAGATCGAAGGAATTTTAAAGGTTTTGATGAATAGGCTACTTAATGATAATACTTTACATTTAAGTACAGCAGTTTTTCTAAGAACAGTGCCATTATTAATTAACTTTTAAAAGCACATTTTAAAATAAATGTTGATATTTTATTTATTTTTACACAGTATAAATAATATTTATAATATTTCAATACCGATCATTATGGTGGTACTTGGAGAGACTATTTTTTTCTGAGGTGGTACTTGGTGGAAAAGTCACCGTCATATGCATTCAACTTGACGTTAAAAAATGAAAGTTGTAGAGTAGCTCTTTCCCTTTCAGGGCTCAACAATAAGGACTGCCCGATGGCCCGGGGACAGTGTGAGAGATGCTCGGGACAGTAGACAGAATCGCCAGTGCTGCCTTGTCACTAAATTTTAATTTGCCTGCGGCAGGCATGGGCCGGTATAAGTTTCTGACAGTATGATAAACTTGGATAAAATATCACGGGTTCACGGTATGACGGTATTGTGATTACTGCTCTAAAATATATTCTTCTTAAATATCTGGCTAAAAAACAAAACCTTTTTTTTAACCTTTGAACACAATATATATTTTATTTTGAGAAATATTTAAAATATTTTTAGAGCAGTAATCATGTCAGGCTGAATAATTCAAGTGAATCATTGACTTCTGCGGTCTTCGTTTGTTTTAAAAACACTGATTTCTTTACAATTTACACCTAAAAGACGAAAAAATAATGTAAATAAAAAATCTTACACATACCTTAGAAACGGTATAGCAGAAAATTTTGGCGGTATGAAAACCTTGACTTTTCTAAACCGCGGTATACCTTGAAAGCGGTTATCGTCCTATGCCTAGCCTGCGACTATTTGTCAATTGCATGCATATATAGTCTTAAAATCAAGAAATAGTTTGTGCTTTATTGTATTTGATTGCTACCTTCTCTGTGAAGTCGTAAATACCATATTGCTTTTTTGGGTTCCTCTTATTTGATTAGATATTGTGAGCACGTTATTTTTTTCCTTAACCTGGTAAAAACCAACACATCAAAGAGACGACAACATGACAGCAACATCAAATTATGAGGTTAAAAGAAAGCGTCTGTTTTGTGATGTTCTGCTGTCATTTTTAAGTCAGCCAGGTTTTGTTTTGCAATAAAATACCTGCACATTTTCCTTAACATTTTTAGAAATTATTTTTGACACATTATTTAAAACATGTGGCTAAGAAAATTTTTTTGGTGGGGCCAGTGAAAAATTTTAGGAGGACAAGTAAAAATCTGAACCACTTGGTCCAATCGGGCTAGTAGAAAAAATCCTTAGTGTTGAACCCTGCCTTTATTTAAAACAGCCAATAACATTTCGTTTTTCTCACAGCTTTGTGAGTGTTTGAGCTCAAGCACATCAAATGAACAGCCAATGAGAAGAATAAGTTGAAACAACTAAATTTTAAAAGATTTTTTGGTGGACAACTTAATTGTTTTATGTTCAATCCACTTAAATTAGCAAAAATACAACTTATTATTTCAACTTAATCGAACAACATGAAGGAATTGTGTGGAATCCAGCATTTTTTAGTGTGTTTTCCAGCGATCCTAACAAAAAAACATCCCAAACGCTCTCTGCAACACACTCACGAGTGCAGATCATGCCAATGGCGTGTACTTTGGCACGTAAACACCTCTTCTGCTGTCCTTTGAGAGGTGCAGATCAAAGAAGCGCGTTTGCAGCATCTCACAGATAATGAACAACAACAAATGCAGACGGTTTTGCATAATAAACGCTGTCCTGGAAAAGCAGCTGGTTCAGAGGTCAGACGTTTAGATGAAAAACTGCAGCATTTGCAAGACAAATCCCAGCCGCTCTTGTGGCGTACGGTGTATTTCACGAGGAAGTGTTTCAGAAATCATCATACAGAGATATGCAAAACCCGCAGGACACACTGGCCTGCTCTACTTTACAGAAATGAGCACAGGTTTGACTGGAGCGGCACCAAATGGGGAGGAATAACTGACATCGCAATATTTTATTTTACTGTGATCTATACTGTTGAAGTCTGAATTATAATTGTCGTAAATGTAATAGTTATAATAACTCATGTCTAACAACTGATTTCTTTTATCTTTGCCATGATGGCAGCACATTATAATTGACTAGACCAGGAGTGCTCAACCCTGCTCCCGGAGATCGACCTTCCCTGATCAAACACACCTGAACCAATTAATTAAGGACCTAAACAGCACTAGATAATTACAGGCAGGTGTGTTTGATATGAGTTGCAACTTAAATGTGCAGGACGGTCGATCTCCAGGAGCAGGGTTGGTCATCCCTGGACTAGACATTTACTAGTATTCAGCTTAAAGTGATTTAAAAGGCTTAACTAGGTTAATTAGGGTAAAGTTAGGGTAATTAGGCAAGTCATTGTATAACAGTGGTGTGTTCTGTAGACAATGCAAAACAAATGTTGCTTAAGGGGGCTAATAATATTGACCCTTAAAATGGGTTTAAAACAATTAAGAACTGCTTTTATTCTAGCCGAAATAAAACAAATAAGACTTTCACCAGAAGAAAAAATATTAGAGGAAATACTGTGAAAAATTCCTGAATCTGTTCAACATAATTTGGAAAATATCTGACAAAAGAAATCAGTAAAAGTAAATGCTTTATGGTTTCCCTCAGAGTCCAACAGTATTCAGGTACAGGAACTGACTAATTAAATGTGAAATAATGTTGTAAAGTCTTCGTTGTATTAATAATTCAGTAAAATTAATCTTCATTAATATAACAAATGTAAATTTTTTTGTCCCTGAATAATTAAAACTTTCTTGAATTGCCTTTAAAACTAAAGCTGGGTGATTAATCGAAAAATAATCGGAATTGACACTCAGAACCTATATGATTTTCCAAGGTCAATTTTATCGATTATTTTCCCTAATATGTGTGGAGTCTCATAACCCCACTCTGTTAAAGGATCACGAAACACCAAAACATATTTTTTGAGCTGTTGACAGTCATATATGTGTCCCACGCTGCTATAAACACTATTAGGACACATATATTTCGCTAAAGAGTGAAAATTGGTTGTTTTTGCATTATTTCGAGCAAATTCGTTCTTCCGGTTTGAAACTAATTTTTGAAGCTACGTCACGCCGATGAGATCCATGCGTGTATTCCAGTGTGGAGAGTGGACGTCTGTACCGGCCAGTGCATCGCGACGTCTCTGAGTGTGCGACATTAAGTCATGAGAAAGACTTGGTTCAAACCAATCAGCAAGCTCTGTTGTGGATACGGCGCAACTTCATTAATATGCACGAGAGCTTCGAAGATTGTTTGTACACTGTTTGTTACAGTGTCCAGACGGCAGAGAGACACCACGCTGTATTGCTAAAACAAGTGGAAGAAGAGGAATTGTTTGGAGACACAGGTCATCAGAGTTGTGTTTATGTGCTGCACCGAAGGTTTTGTTTACATTTCCCGCTATGAGAACACAGCTGGACTCCCAGCGCGCACAGCAGAAATGCGTTTGTAAGGAACTTTTTTTTTCACCCGAGAGCTTTCCGCATCTGGAAATGGTGAAATCCGGATTTGCCGCTCGTCTCCTTTTAAAACAGACGCCGCTCCAGTTAATGTTGACTGCCCTGTCTCTACAGATTTGGTAAGCAATCAGTGCTCTTTGTTTGTTTATTCAGATGGCAAAGTTAGTTCGTATCGTCAGCAGGACTCTTACAGTGTTTACAGACAGACCTTAGTCAAAATGATTAGAACTGTTACTGAGTTTACAGTACGTTAATATCACTACAATATTATAGACTGAAAGATCCGCTGTAAATGCTGCTCTCCAAGTGTAAACATGTAAACACTGCAGTCAAACAATTACTTTCGTGCAGAATTTTTGCCGCATTTTGTGACAGGATAGTGTATACACACACAGCTTTCAGACGCTACCTACCAAGTGCATCCGAGTTACAGAGAAATGCGGAAGGTTTTTTTATTTCTCCCATACGCCGCGCGGTATCAAACACTCCATTAATACAACACTCTTAGTAGTTTCTCACATCTCGTTTGTCACAGGGGACATGCAGGAAATGTTCCTGGATAAAAGTTTAAGTGCCAAACTGCCATTAAAGTCGACAAATTAACAATTTGGCAAATAATTAGATGACTGATCTCAATGTAAACAGTCACTGACTTTCTCCCCTGCGTCTGTGTGTTTGTTTTGCCTGTTTGAAAATAAGCGCGTGCCCAAATGGAAACTCCCATTTTTATGCAAAACCTTCCCTCTTTCCCTACACCAACACTCCCACCTAAACAGAGCTGGACACACCCACCTCAGGAGCTTTTCCAGACTGTAGGTGTGAAAACACCCTGCTGAGACAGGGGGGTTTCGTGGCCCTTTTAAGCTGATTTACAGTATACTTTTGCATCGAGAGCATGTGTATGGTCCAGCGCAGCCTTCGTGCAGTCGCATACCCGCGCACCTCTCAAAAATGTAGCCTGTAGCGCAAGCTCTGTGATAGATCGGTTTCAGTCTTGAAATGAAAAAAGTCAAATACGCTGTTTTCCATCAACTGGCAACCCAAAGTGCTGAAATATAATTGGTTAAACTGGCAGTGGGCTGGTTATACAGACCGAAACAAAGACAGGCATTCCCAACACACATTCTCAAAGCAGAATAACTGACTTTAGCATTGTGTTTCAGTGTTCATTTAGCATGTTTCTGAAATACTGCAAACATTTTATGCTATTTTACACTGTTTTCCACCAACTGGCAACCCAGAGTGCTAAAATATAATTGGTTAGACTGGCAGTGGGCTGGTTAAAGAGACCAAAACAAAGACAGACATTCCTAACACACATTCTCAAAGCAGAATACCTGATTTAGCATTGTGTTTCAGTGTTCAATTTGCATGTTTCTGAAATATTGCAAACATATTACGCTATTTTACACTGTTTTCCACCAACTGGAACCCAGAGTGCTGAAATACAATTGGTTAAACTGGCAGTGGGCTGGTTATAGACACCAAAACAAAGACAGACATTCAGAACACACATTCTCAGAGCATTCATTCATTCATTCATTTTCTTTTCGGCTTAGTCCCTTTATTAATCTGAGGTCGCCACAGCGGATTGAACCGCCAACTTATCCAGCATTTGTTTTACGCAGCGGATGCCCTTCCAGCCACAACCCATCTCTGGGAAACACATTCATACATTCTCATTCACACACATACACTATGGACAATTTAGCTTACCCAATTCACCTGTACCGCATGTCTTTGGACTGTGGGGGAAACCGGAGCACCCGGAGGAAACCCACGCAACCACGGGGAGAACATGCAAACTCCACACAGAAATGCCAACTGGCCCAGCCGGGGATCGAACCAGCGACCTTCTTGCTGTGAGGCGAACGTGCTACTCACTACGCCACCGTGGCGCCCATTCTCAGAGCAGAATACCTGAATTTAGCATTGTGTTTCAGTGTTCACTTAGCATGTTTCTGAAATACTGCAAACATATTATGCCATTTATATGCTTCAGAAGAGTCAAAAACCTGCATACAGCACTTCTAAAAGGTGGCATGTTGGTTTCTTTACTCTACTTCCAGCACCTCTGATTTCAACCAACATCTTGAGCATTTAAGTAGCACCAAAATGAAATCTGCCATCTGATTCGGTCCAAAAATAAACTGCCCGTACAGGGTTTCAGTAAACAACCCTATTTATGACAAGATCAGACATGAAGTTTATATATATATATACCCCTGCCTGCCCGAGCACCTGCTGACTGCATAGTACAGTAAGTCCACATAGACAAAACTTTTCAGTTCAAATTAATAAATTATATCAAACTACCAAATCAATTGATTAAAGTTTAAATTCGCCATTTTAAGCCTATGCACAGGGACTTTTATTTTGTATAACCATCATGCTATTATAAACTCACCATGTTTAAGATCTGGTTTGTTTAAAATCAGTGATCTTCACCACCTGATTGCGATAAGATATAAAGTGGGTCTCACACCAAACGAGAAACACTGCATCAAATTTATTTAAATTCCATGTCTTTAAAACAAGGACATTTAGTTTACCCCAGTATTTTCAATGGAGTTTAAACGGCCTTCTTTCCTCGTTTTACGCTTGAACACCTAAATCAGGGATCACCAAACTTATTCCTGGAGGCCCAGTGTCCTGCAGACTTTAGCTTGAAACAGATACTTAAGCTCTTACTACACTCTTAAAACAAACGGTTCTATATAGAACCAAAAATGGTTCTATCAAGCGCTTCATATATGGAACCCCAAAAAGGTTCTATATAGAACCATTTTAAGGGTTCATTAAATAGAACCCCAAATGGTTCTTTGAATTCAATTAGATGGTTCTATTTAGAACCATTTAAGGGTTCTTTTTATTTATTATTGAATTATTGTTCCTTATTAATGAATAAAAAATTAAACCAATCCAGACAATTCAAATTGTTTAAATTTATTCAATTCATTATACAAAATATTTTTTTAAATATTTAAAATTGCACCTCTGCATACTTTGCATTAGACAGCAGATCTACCTTAACAGTTTAATGGCATTCAACACTGTAATTGTAATGACTTCACTTTTCTAAGCTTTTTTACTGTTTGAACAAATACAGAGCTTAACTTTCACACATCTCTAAAATGAAGAGAAATTTATCACAATGCAGATAGAAACAAAACACAAACAATCAAAATATTAATTAAATAACACTACAATTTCAAAAAGTTGATGGTACCTGCATGTATTGGTCATCACAACATCCATTTTTATACATAATTTAATAAAAAACATTACTAAAATGTTGCAGAATGATTAGACAAAACACTGCGAACAGCCATTCCACAACCTGTAGCATGTCCATGTCTGTCAGCCTCTCTTATAAGGTAAATAGTTTTGTCCATGGGTGGCACAGTGGCTCACTGGTTAGAACTGTCACCTCACAGCAAGCAGGTCTACTTTTCTACATTTCTTGCACATGACCACACAGAACACATCTGTAGGCATCCAAAACCTTGTAGGCCTTAAACTTCTCTCTTGTAAAATCACTTGGAGTTTCAATGAGATAGCTGTATATTTCGGGCTGGATGCTTGGCCCTTTCGTCTTATCCAGTATCCATTGGGAAGGTGTCTCTATCGCAAATGGACCTGTCAGACGAACGCCGCTCACTTTAACGTTAATCTTGCCGAATATCTTGCTTATCACTCTGTGACGTGCTGCTATAACAAGCTGAAAGCATTATGTAAATAATATGTGTAATATGTAATCAATATAACTTATTTCTAAGAAAACAACAAACTCTGTACCGCATCGGATGTCATTCCCTTGCTGTAAATGCTAGCGCTCCAGGGTTTTTTTCTGCCACCTCCCTGCGCGTGCATCCTGAATATTTACAAACATGGTAATTCATCTATATATTGCGATCGTTATTTTCAAAAGTATTACATTGCTTTGTAAACGTTTATTATTACCATTTGATGAGGCTCCCCATACAGTCTGATAGAGCGCTTGGACCTGGAAGCCGCTTCGAGTGACGTCACACTTAACAAGCAGATTGTTTGTTCCTCTCCAAATGCACCAGACACTTTCTTTTTAGGACTCCTTCTAGGAAAGGATGCTGTTCCTAGAGGCCGATCACACCGAGCACACTTTTATGTTCCAAAAACCCGAGGCGCACCTCACTACTTTTTTGTTGACAAGAAAAAAAAAGAAGTGCGGTGCTCGTTTTAATGTCGATAGGCAAAGACTGAATCAGCTTCATATCGTGCACGAGTGTTGCTGTCGATATTAATATAATTTTAATATTTAATAATAGTGTGATATTAAAGATTTGAGAGTCATACAGCTCCGGATAACTCAAAACAGCGACCACTAGTCTCTCCTCCATCTTCAAAAGTCTCGGTAGTTGTATTAACAACACAAACACTGCAGTCACCTCGACAGAAACCCCGCCTCTGCTTTTATTTGATTGGAGAATGTGAAATACCCGACTGACGTAACATGCTTTTTCTGCTCAGTTGACTTTTTTCAACTGCGAGCGCACAGCACGCAACGGCAAAAATGCGAGGCACGCATAACACTCACGGTCGTTAGTAAATCATTTTAAAACTGTAGTAAAATTGTCTTAAAAACAGACAACATAAAATAAAGATGAACTAACCTTAATTCCAGTCACAACAATAAATAAAAAAGAACGTAAATCAAAACACCTATTCGGTTCTCCCACTCAACTTCGTCGTGCGCGGAGTGAGCTCTGATTGGTTAACATCTTTCTCCCACTCAGCTTAGCTGCAATTACCCGGTGTGCTGCGTCAGCTCTGATTGGTTAACATATTAAAATCATGCATACAAGAACGTGAACAAAGATCGAACTAAATTAATAGATAAAATTGCAGCCTTGCGGGATTTAGAAATTGCATGTGCTTAAATTGCAATTTTTTGCGATTGCGATTAATTGCACAGCCCTAGTTCGTTGCGATCGCCCCCTTAGTGTGCTTAAATGGAGTGATACTGAAAATGGAGTTCTGTCAATAAATCCCAATACTGATTTTATCATCCAGCCCTAGTTCAGACTCAGGCAGCAATTGATCCATGGCCTGGGGGTTGAGGACTAGGTTTGGGTCAATAGACAACGCCATCATCCATCGCCGATGGTCAATAGACATCACAATGCTGAGTCGGCATCGTATTCCTTCGCCCCGCCCCCGTCTAAGCAGTAACCTGCTCACGAAAAATACACAATCAGTCACCGTTTACACTAATACCTCTTAGTTTTAAAATGCCATTTCAGAAAGAAAACAATCCACATCCACACTGGCGCTTCATCTAGCCTTTCTGAACAGCCCTCCATCCACACTATACTACTAAAAACGCACATCACGTGACCCCCAACACACACACAGACACACACACACACACACACACACACACACACACACACACACACACAGAGACAAAGATACAAACTCTGTCATGAGGTCCAAACAGTCAGTGGGTGCTTCGAGCACAAAACCCCAGAGAGCAGTGCACATCGGACAGTTTATCAAGGATAGATGTCGTCTCACTATAGTTGTTAAATGTGATGTTTAACCTCCTAGGGCTTAGTGGCCACATATGTGGACAGCACATTTTAGCTCCTAAGTGGCTGTTTAAAATACTTTGAATGTTTTAGATTTTGTTACAGACATACAGTGTCATCCTGCAACTGTTTTGCAGCATATGAAATGTCCCAAACACTCTTTCCAACTGTCCAAAACGGGCAAAAAAAAATTGTTTTTACTCTCTGATAGTCAAAAAGTTCTAAAAAATATGGATGTGTTATTAATGCATTAAAAACAGTCAGGAAAAAGTGTTTATGTAAATTCAGACCACGAGTCCACATTTATGGACATCATTTTTTTCTAAAAGTACATCATATCAAAAGATGATACTGAGGTTTTTATTCTAATTAGGCTCCAATAAGCCCAAATAGGCTTAATAATAAGCCCTATCTAACGACTCTTCTGTCTTTTGAAGCTATGAGGTAACGTGTCGACGCCATTATTACAACACGGATCACTCTGCCTAGTCATGCCAGAATCCTGCGGGAAAACTGATTGACAGGTTGGTCATTTGTGTGTAACTTATCTTTATTTGTTTATGATTTGTTTACAGGTAAAACAAAGACCGTGCGGGTCAGGTAGTTGAAACGGTAGGCTCCAAATAATTAATTCGTTATGAATCAATGATTCATAAATAATTAATTCACCGCCGCCTGCGACGACGATGCCATCGTCCATCATGATGTTTAACATTAGACATCGTACAAAGCCAAATTGGACGATATCGCCCAACCCTATTGAGGACCACTGCTCTATAGCTACTATTTGGGGTTTTTTGAAGTGCTTCGTTTCTCCTCATTCGTGAGCCGCTTTGGATAAAATTGACAGAATAAATTAATAAACGTAAAATGTCAAGTAAATGAGGGGTTTCTTGCGTATTTTTGAACATCCACACCACTAAAAAAGCTAAAATAGAACCACTAAAGCAGGTCATGTACACGTATAAACACACCGCAGATGCAAATCTGCAAACGACCGTCCTTTATGTCCTCGTATACGTCCATAATAATGATTAGAGAACCTTCTTCACTTCCTGAAATCAACTAAACGCACAGAAACAGAAAAAGTGTGTGCTGATCTGCTATTGAACTGTGTGTGTTTGTGTTTAATGTACATCATTTACACTCCGCTCGCTCAAAACAATCACCATCTGATTTGATGTGCTCTAATCTCTGTGTGTGTGTTTATCCCACAACACAGCAAATCCCACATCCATACAGCCCCCGCTTCCAGTTCAGCTCCATTCTTCTTCATTCAGAGCCCCTGAATGACTGTGTGTGTGTGTGTGTGCGTGTGTTGTGACACAGATGCCAGTGAATCATCTCATTTATCTGATGGTATGTGAAGATCTGTTTTGTCTTATCGCCCTTGCTTACAGATAAAATGTAATTCCCTACACACATACACACACACATACATGAGCCGACAAACTCACTCACTCACGGTCAGAGAGACACATGTCCATACACACACAGATTCAGAGAAACGCAAATACACATACGCACACATGGACAAACACACACAGTCAGAGACACATACAAACCCATGCTCTCGCACACACACACACACACGCACGCACACACACACACACACACACAAACACACAGAGAGACAGATACACACGCACACTCGTACACTCTCTCTCTCTCTCGCTGTCTCTCTCTCTCACACACACACACACACACACACACACACACACACTGAATATGATCCATTCTGCCACCAAATAAATGTATCTTTATGTCTAGCTTATATTTCGCCATATAAAAACAGAGAAAGCCACTGTAAAAGAAAAACTGAATAACTCTGGCAGAAGAAATGCAAATATCCAGCAGCTAAACAGAAGAGCTAACAATAATAACACCCAGAGTTCAATTTAATCTAAATTGTTATAAATAAATAAATGAATGAATAAATTAATGAATAAATAAATAAATAAATAAATAAATAATAAATAAATACATGAAAAACAAAAATAAATAAATTAATTAATTAATAAAAAAATAAATGAATAAATACAAGAAAAATAAAATAAATAAATAAATAAATAAATAACAAATAATAAATAAATACATGAAAAATAAATCAATGAGTAAATACATGAAAAATAAATAAATAAATGAATAAATAAAGTCTTGAAAAAAATAAACAATAAATAAACACATGAAAAATAAATAAATTAAAAATATATAAACAAATACATGAAAAATAAACACATAATAAAAAATAAATAAATAAATAAATAAATACATGAAAAATAAATAAATAAATAAATAAATGAATAAATAATTTCCCAGTCATGGGTTGCAGCTGGAAGGGCATCTGCTGTGTAAAACATATGCTGGATAAATTGGCGGTTCATTCCACTGTGGCGACCACGGATTAATAAAGGGACTAAGCCGACAAAAAATGGATGAATGAATGAATAAATAAATAAATAAATAAACAAACACATGAAAAATAAACAAATAAATAAAAAAGAAATTAATGAATACATTTTTTTTTTAAATGAACAAAAAATTACATGAAAACCAAACAAATAAACAATAAATAAATAAATACATGACAAAAAATGTAAAAATCAATAAATTAATGAATAAATAAATAATAAATAAAAAAATATGAAAAAATAATAAATAAATCAATGAAAAAGAAAGAAAGAAAGAAAGAAAGAAAGAAAGAAAGAAAGAAAGAGAGAAAGAAAAAGGGTGTTACGGTGGCACAGTGAGTAGCACGATCGTCTTGTCAAGATCAACTGGCATTTCTGTGTGGAGTTTGCATGTTCTCCCTGTGTTGGTTTTCTCCCGGTGGCTCCGGTTTCCCCCACAAGTCCAAACACATGCGCCATAGGTGAATTGGGTAAGCTAAATTGTCCATAGTGTACAAGTGTGAATGTGTGTGAATGAGTGTTTTGCAGTGATGGGTTGCAGCTGGAAGGGTATCTGCTACGTAAAACATATGCTGGATAAGTTGGTGGTTCATTCCGCTGTGGCGACCCCAGATTAATAAAGGGACTAAGCCGAAAAGAAAATGAATGAACGAATAAAAGAAAAACACATAACTAAATAAATGAAAATAAATAAATAAAAAAATAAAATTAATAAACAAATAAATAAATACGATTTAAATCTACACAGAAATGCCAACTGACCCAGCTGGGACACAAACCAGCAACCTTCTTGCTGTAAGGCCACAGTACTAACCACTGAGCCACTGTGCCGCTTGGTGAAAACCTGTTGGTCCTAAAAGTGCTTTATAAATCAACTTTCCTGAATTTAGGTTTAAAGTGTGGTATACTTTATTGTGTGTGTAGATTTTACTCTGATTTATCCATCACATGTGTTGTTGTTGTTGTTGTTGTTGAATAATACTATGATCTGTTAGGTGTTAAATCTCACACCTTCACACCACTGACTGCAGAGCCGTGTATTAATAATCACAAGGAGGAAAGAGAAAGAGAAAAGTCTGAGATGGACTAAACAGTCACAGGAAGCGGCTCCGCAGAGATCCTTCCTGAAGGGGAAACACTTCTGGAAAATAAAATGCCTCTGGACACACAGCAGCACTTTTAGCTTAGCTTAGCATAGATCATTGAATCGAATTAGACCACTAGCATCTAGTCTCAATAATGCTCCTGTATTCAGCTCGAATCTTCAATAGTTCCACCGAGCGACTGAAGGCTGCTCTGGCTAGCAGCTAAACTCTCATTCTGGAGTAATAATCAGTAATCTTTGCTGCCGTAGCGTGACTGTAGCAGGAGCAATAATATTTATTACACAACCATAATACACTGTGCAATAGCCTGGTTCGTTAGTTCGTCTGTTATTGATTTGGCGTGGATACGAGCGTGATCTCGGACCGATTGCTTTGGCGTGGATCCGATCGTGACTGCAGGATTCTCATATACCAAACAAACCGCGCTAACTGGGCAAACGAGACAGGTTCCGAAACAAACGTCTAGGTGTGAAAGCACCCTAGTTGCATGAAATTGACAAACAGTCGCAGCCTAATTAAATTTTAGTTACAAGGCAGCACTGGCCCGACCAAACCAGTAACCATGCTGTCTACTGTCCCCAGTGTCTCGCTTATTGTTGAGCCCAGCATATACACAACATTATTATTCTTTACATAAAATTGCTATAAGGTAAAAGCAAAGGCGACATGGTCAAACAAACTGATAAGTAGACTTATAGAAGTGTCACTTGGTTGCCCATTGATGACTAGGCATGGGACTATAATTGGTTTTACCGTGGTTTGGAAAAGTCAAGGTTTTAAAAATGCTAACATTTTCTGTTTTCACCGTTCCTAGGTTTTTTTTTAGATGTGCTTTTTAAACATCGTAAACGTTAACATTGTTGATTCTGGAAATAAAGTCAACCCAGGCAAACGTACACTCAGGCTACAGTTTTGCAAAACATAAAATACGTTACTCTGGGTACATGTCATTGCACGTTTCTGATGGAAAATGCACTAGAGGCTGAAGTCTATGTTTCTGTGAATCTGAAATAGGTTACTCTGGGTACATTTCATTGTACGTTTCTGATGACAAATCCACTAGAGGGCACTGTCTATGTTTTTGTGAATCTGAAATACGTTACTCTGGGTACATTTCATTGTACGTTTCTGAAGACAAATCCACTAGAGGGCGCTGTCTATGTATTTGCAAATTTGAAATGCGTTACTCTGGGTGCATTTCACTGTGTAGTTTACGTTTCTGATTACAAATCCACTAGAGGCCGCTGTCTTTTTTTTTTGTGAATCTGAAATGTGTTACTCCAGGTACATTTCATTGTACGTTTCCGATGACAAATCCACTAGAAGCCGCTGTCTATGTATTTGCAAATCTGAAATGCGTTACTCCAGGTACATTTCATTGTGCGTTTCTGATGGCAAATCCACTACAGGCTGA
>CAIGQQ010030400.1:379672-402114 GCA_903798035.1 Danio albolineatus | reverse complement strand
AAAAAGACTTCCATGCAGTTAACAAAACATCCTCAATCTTCATTCCGAAACCAAAACAATCGTAAGCCTTTGCAAAGCTGCAATTAAATGATCTCCAATGCACCGCAATGAGGCAAAAACGACACACATATAAAGACAACCATAAATGGAGCATCCTGAATATTTTCTTGTTGATCACACAAGTCAGTTTCCAGGTCATCTAAAGTCCGGTCCAAACCCGCTGTCCTGTTTGTGCGTGCGTGTGTTTCAACTTCAGTGGGTGTGTTTATTATACATACGACACCAAAAAACATGAGATTTTCTGAATCAAACCAAACGCATTCCTGTGTAAACACACACTCTCCAGTCCGCCGTTATGTTTGCACACATGACGCGTTTCAGCATCTCAACGTTACATGAACCGTGTAACCAAAACATGCACATTAATCCGCTCAGTTATTGATGTTTTTCTGTCACTTGTGTCCAGCAGTGTCAATTAAACAGCATATGTATGTTTCATATGTTTACAGCGCGCATAGATCAATGTTGACCTCTTTAACCATAACACGCGCGAGTTAAAGCCATGCACGGCGCTGTTTCTGGGCTCTGTTATTTACACACACATGAACAATAGCATGTATCGCTTCATACCTCGGCACGCAGCTCGGAGATGAGCGGTCAATCTCCCACGTTGCGAATAAATTCATGGGCACGGGCATGATGGGAGCCGAACCCGATCCCGGGGCTCCGGCCATGGCTGGTCCTCCCGCGGGCGCGGCGGCGGCGGCTGCGGGAGCGGGTGCACCGCCGCCTGGGCTTAGGAAGGCGGCCCGGACCCCTCCTCTCTCCACAGCCGCGGCCATCATCAGGCGACTCTGTGCAGGACTGGACCTCTGTGTTCACTCAGTGGGTCCGGACGGATTTCGGCTGCCTCTCATTTCTCACATACCCAGATTTGCGATGGTCAAAAGGCGGAGCTTCGGAGGAGAATGTGGAGCAGTTGCGGCACTGCGCTCGGCCGAAAGAGGGCGCTGAAACACGGTCACTCTTTCAGTTCAGTTCAGTTCAGCAGGCCACGCTCTACAACCAGCCATGAGCATACATTGCATTTTAATAGTTAAACATAACATTGGATGACATTATAATGACAAGTGTAAAATAGGAAAAAAATTAAAATAAATAACATTACTGTTATTGTCATTATAGACCTATACACACAACTACTTACACATTTTGTATAAATATAGTACTATATATATATATATATATATATATATATATATATATATATATATATGTGAAGAGTTTTGAACGAGATATATCCATTTTGAGAAATGTTGGTTATTTGACATTATTATTGAAGACATCAACAGTCAAGTTTATTCACAATTTCTGTACATTAAACTACTACTTGAGCTCAGTGAAGGCCAGGGACACATATTCTTCAAATCCAGGATTTTTTAAAATTTAATTTTATGTCCATTAATAGTTCATAAATAAGTCAAAAAGCATGCCAAAATGCAACTTATTTATCTTAACATTGTCAAACATCCTAAATTTATTAAAATTAATAAAACTATATAGAACAGTATATACAAAGTTTGATTATTAATAATAAGATTCTGAGTTAGTTAGTTAGTTAGTTTTGGCCAGAACGTACACGATATAACATAACTTTTTCTCTTTTTTTTTTTTTTGCTGGGGCACCACTGGCTTTAAGCAGGCTTCACTGTGGCATTTGAAGAAATCTTTTGGATCATCAGTGGGAAAATTAACAATAATTTATCAATAGATCGTAAATATTCATAATATTCAAAAACATAATGCCACAATAGACATAATGTGACTATGGCGTGTGCCAGTAATCCAGGCCAGTCCCTGAATGAAAAGGTCGGATAACAGCATACCGGCTGAGCTGTCAGAGCAAACTAACTGCAGGAGGTTTATCGTTTCAACCATCCTTAAACAGCTTCGGACTAGTTGTGATTAGTTATAATATAGATAAGTAAGATTAAGTTATTCCCCGAGATGGGTTGTGGCTGGAAGGGCATCCGCTGCGTAAAAAATATGCTGGATAAGTTGGCGGTTGATTCCGCTGTGGCGACCCCGGATTAATAAAGGGACTAAGCCGACAAGAAATGAATGAAAGATTAAGTTAGTTAAATAAAAGACTTGTAGCTTGTTACAGAAAGAGTGGAGGCTCTTATTATATAAAGTTATTATTATTATCATTATTATTATTATCATTATTATTATTATGCAGCTGGAATGACCGGCTCCAATCTGTCATCAAAATCCATGAGGTTAGTTCGACTCTGAAGCTTTGATTCTCTGACTGACAGACGGACGTAGCCTGTGGCTGACAGCTCGCCTACAGTGTCATCAATTACATGGCAAACGCTTTTAGTTAGTCTAGTGAATCCTCTTTTTAAAAACATATGCTTTTTTTGGTTTTGATATTATCGTTAAATCAATTAGCAAACTCAGGGCACTTCGCCGGCGGTGACTCTCCTCCCAGGTGATGCTGAGCTCACGCATATTGCCTAGCTGTTCTATATATAACAGTTCTATAACTGTTATATCGCATTTTGCAACGAAAAAAGACATTTTGTAGCAGGCCTAAAATGTTCATTCTTAAATTGTGTTAATGGCAGCAATTCACACATAGATTAAGGTACATCTGAACAGTGATTTCCAATCATAAAATGCAAATCTCACTCTTGTGTATTACTCTGCCCAGTGACAAGCAGCAAGCTAAGTTAACTCTCAATATTTGGACAAATATTGCAGCAGTTGGACAATATAATGTACTTTTGGGACTTTTTAGGTGAGAGTGTAGTCGTTTAGATTGCAACTATGCAGTTTATTTATAAGGATAGTGCCTATTTTAAAGTATGTTTGCATAATTTCAGAGATTCATTGCGTCAGCAGCCATCAGCCTGTCATATTGAGCAGAGCAAAGAAACTGACGGTTGACGTTCTGCCACAAGATGGCGACAGAGACAGCATACTGTAAGTCTTTATGCTGCGGTTACTCCAGATGTAGATGAAGCGTCAAGCGCGAGGGGTTTACATGTTAAGTCAATGCAAAGACACAAATAAACATTCTGTGGCGCGAATGACGTAGGGCCTGATTTATGCAAGTGTTTCCCACGCTCCTCCTGGTGTGAATCCAAGTTGTTTACAGCATGCCGAGAAAATACGCGCCGCTCATGCGCTGTGAAATCAGAGTAACAGCCTTTTATGTTACTTAAGACACGAGGTGTCGGCTCGCAGTGAGTTTTGCTAGTTGACAAGACTGAAGTTGATATGATATAATGATGATCTTATTTTGACTAAGTATGGCTAGAGAAGCAGAAAGGATGGATAATGAGGCAGGGAGCCTTTTTAGACTTTATAACACTATCTCGACCTTGAGTCAAAATGAACAGATAATTCTATAAAACATATATATTTTTTGTATTTTATAGAATTGTCTATTGTCTTAGGACTGATTTATGTTGTTTATTTAAAATAATAATAATAATAATAATAATAATTATTATTATTATTTATTCATTTTCTTTTCGGCTTAGTCCATTTGTTAATCTGGGATCGCCACAACGGAATAAACCGCCAACTTATCCAGCATATGTCTTATGCGACAGATGCCCTTA
Source organism: Danio albolineatus (assembly GCA_903798035.1). Classification (NCBI taxonomy): domain Eukaryota; kingdom Metazoa; phylum Chordata; class Actinopteri; order Cypriniformes; family Danionidae; genus Danio; species Danio albolineatus. Next base: position 398,479 of record CAIGQQ010030400.1, on the reverse strand, counting down.
CAGCTGCAACCCATCACTGGGAAACATCCATACACACTCATTCACACACATACACTACAGACAATTTTAGTTTACCCAATTTACCTATACCACGTGTCTTTGGACTGTGGGTGAAACCGGAGCACCCAAAGGAAACACGGGGAGAGCATGCAAACTCCACACAGAAACGATAACTGACCCAGCTAAGGGTCGAACCAGCGACCTTCTTGCTATAGGGTGACAGCGCTACCCACTGCACCATTATTATTATTAGTAATATTATTATTATAGCTTATATTTTACCCAAAGTTAGGATAAAACAATGGGGGTGGGGGGTATGGGGTTGTTCGCCAAGGGTGCCATTCAAGCTAACACAGCCACTAGTCTCAGGGAAAAATCCTCTTGCTGACACCAGACAACAGTTCATCAAACTGGGCTCGGCTCAGTCCGAAGCACTGCTGAAATCCTCCATCATCCAGGTAGTTTCTGGATGAGTTGATGAACTCACAGAGCTGGTGCACCTCTGAAAGCATCTAGTGGACTCACAGCTCCAAATGAGTCAACACTGTTTATCAGCCTTCCTGCACATAAACACAGCTACTCTCTCAAAAAAATCCATGTTAGCCATTTAGCAATAAAGCTGCCCATGACACGAATCCACATCTATTGTGAAGTGAATTTGATGTCTGACGTGTGAACACAGCATTGGAAGGAGAAAAACTGTTGCCGCAACTTAACACCGATTTCTATCAGGGTACGCACAACATTGCCACAAGTCAGCGGTTGTCCGCGGCGCCCAGCTAAGACTCATTACACTGCTCATATTTGTGCTGTGCCATAGAGCACCATTTGAATAGTTTCATTTCAAATAGCATGCGAATGTGCGTGTCTGGTGTGCGATACTTCCAACTGTCATGTGCGCGCCGTGGCATGGCGCTGAGGGGCGCACCCACTGTGCGACGCCCTTTAATGTTCAAATATATTTTGATATGAGTTCATATTGTTGTTGCAGATGAAATATAACACGGAAAAACAAGGTTTAAACATGTTCCAGATTTCAATTGTCATTCAAACAACTTTACCGAAGCCTCTCTACTTGGTGGTTGACCTTGCGCGTACGCCATGTTTGTAGTTTGTTTACCCTTTTTACCTGCGTTTGTAGTTCTAAATGAATTCACATCCAGCATGCAATGTATTGTGGGAATTATCATCGGTTAGAGTATGAACCATTCTACACTTCAAGTTTTTACTAAAATAGTAAACCATCCGGAAACCTTTGGCATACTCTTTTCAACATAGGCTACTATGGTTTGGGACACAGTAATTTTCAAATACAATTAAGGTTGGATAGTATGCAAACTGGGACGCAGCATGTGTTTTCTCAGAGTAATGTTCAAACTACAGCTGAACAAATCATTATAGGACTGGTGAGTGACATTCTAAGTCGATTTCACTCTTTTGTGTTGCTGTATTTATACAATAGTGATCAGCTAGTGTTTGCTTTGCTTTGGCTTTTCAGGGTTAATTATTGTGATCTCCCGATTGCAACAGAAAAATCCTGGGAAATCTTTGTAGACTGATGGCGATTCATGCTGTTCAGCCTTATAATCTTAAAATGTCAGCAAAATCAGCTGTTTTGTCGTCACTTTAGACACTCTGCTAGAGAATCATTCAAACACTAGCTCTACAGTGACGTTGGTGAAATAGCATTGGTTTCTCCAGTATGACTCAAATTTCTCTCGCGAGTGCCATTCTCGCCTGCTGTTCTTGTGTAAATCCACCAGAGGCTGCTGTCGAATGACTGATTGACCGTTTGACTGACCCACCCACACACTTCCCTTAACCCAACCAATAGTGTTTTCAAAAGCAATCCAGAAAAAGAAAAGCCATCTGATTTTGACCACGTTTTCAGATTTTACCACATTCTCACCCTGTTATTTACTTATGTTATTTTTTTGGCTTTCATTTTTGTCTTTCCTGCTTTCTGGAACTGTTCTTCACCAGACTCAAACCCTGTCGCCAGCTCCACTCCATGGCACAAGTCTGCTGACGTACGTTGCGAGCCACTGGACAAACAGGTAATAGCAGAAAAGCCGTAGATATGGAGTAAGCACTCAGCTGGTAAGCGCAAAAAGGAACAGTGTCATACCGCCGTTCGTTTTAAAGAAGAAATGCAGTCATGTGTACTCCTGGCTACATATTTCACGATTTTCATTTCTCAAAATGGATTTATAAACTAATTTCGAGAGGATCACATGCAGATGATTGCTCGCAGCTGGCCCCTCATTATTCAGTTTATGATTCACCAATCAGATGAGTCCTTAGCCACTATATATACCCTAAGTTCCAGATCACAGCCATCTTCATTTTGAAGAATCCCCCTTCCACCCCTACTCCTCCTCCTTTCCTGGATGGGTGGCACGGTGACCCAGTGGTTAGCACTGTTGCCTCACAGCAAGAAAGTCACTGGTTATAGTCCTTACCAAGCCAGCTGACGTTTCTGTGTGGAGTTTACACGTTCTCCCCGTGCTCACGTGGGTTTCCCCCGGGTTTCTCGGTTTCCTCTCACCGTCCAAAAACATGCAACTTAAGTTAATTGACTAATCCAAATCGGCACCATAGACATGCTCCTAGTAAGTAGTTATCTTTTCATAGCAATCACTATCTGTTATTTAGCTACCCGCAGGGGAGTTCTCGAGATCTCCCTGAGCTCAAACTCTCCTCTTGCCTTGCAAACGGGAGGGAGCCCTGGGCTCGAGGATCTTATGAGCTTAGGGCTCTCTCCCGGGACAGCATGCCAAACAAGCTTTATCATCAATCATCAGCTTAATGTGAACTCTTGAAATGGATACGAGGGTACATTTTCAGAATGAGCCTATGTTAAAAATAACAAACTGCCATGCAACGTGTATAGCAATGAAAATGGTAATCAGCGAGAGCAGGAAAGGTCACAGCCTTCACTCCCCCCCCACCCCCCCCACCCCCCCTCCCCCCCAAAAAAGAACAATCCAGCAATCATGGTTTACTTTAAAATGCATACTCTGTCGTGTGTAAAATGCCATAATTTATGCGCTCCAATGACTCACATGTCCACGCATCAAGAACAGACCCTGGCCTTTGGTGGATGCATCACACATATTGTCTCTGTAGTTCACGGAGGAAAATAATGAGTTGCAAATTACTGCTGAGGCTTTGACATGCCGGACAAATTGCTCTTCCATTACCTGCATATTAATGCCACAGTGTGCGATTTTACAATTAACATTTAACACTCACAGTTGTCCATTTATACGGCCATTACATTAATAGATATATTATAGGGCTGAAATAGAACATGAAATGGCAGATGCGATGGATCATACTGTACCATCCAGACAGCAAAACTCATCAGCGCTGTAAAAATATCTGTTAATGTTTCCATAATTTGTGATTCACAAGTGTTTTCTGTTTATTTACGGTTGTGAATTGCATTATGGGATGTTGATCTCTGCTCTGTCCACTTTTGATGTTGTAAATTCATCTCTACAGTTTAACAAAGTGGCTTTTATTGACATTTTAGTCATTTGAAATAATAATATACGTTTGAGAATGGGTGGTGCAGTGGGTAGAACGATCGCCTCACAGCAAGAAGGTCGCTGGTTTGAGTCTCGGATGGGTTAGTTTGCATGTTCTCCCCGTTTTCGCGCAGGTTTCCTCCGGCTTAAAACCTAAATTGGCCGTAGTGTATGAGTATGAATTCAAGAGTGTATGGGTGTTTCCCAGTGTTGGGTTGCAGCAGGGCTGCGTAGAACGTACTGGATTGGTTGTCAGTTCATTCTGCTGTGGTGACCCCTGATTAATAAAGAGACTAAGCTGAAAAGAACATGAATGAATGAATGAATGATTGAAATGATGCTGGGGCAACAGGGTGACTCAGCGTTTGACATGATCACCACACAGCAAGAAGGTTGCTGGTTTGACTCCCAGCTGGGTTAGTTGTCATTTCTGTGTGGAGTTTGCATGCTCTCCCTGTGTTCGCCTGTGTTTCCTCCGGTTTCCCCCATAATCCAAACATATGCGCTATAGGGGAATTGATTAACTAAATTGGCCGTAGTGTACGAGTGTGTGTGTGAGTGAGTGTGTATGGATGTTTCACAGTACTGGAAAGGCATCTGTTGTGTGAAACATATGCTGGTTCATTCCGCTGTGGGGACCCCTGATGAATAAAGAGACCAAGCAAAAGGAAATGCTGTTTAAGCAATAGATTATATCCTAACCGACCCAAGACATTTATTTGATGTTATTCTGTTTTGTAACTTTTTGTTAGTAAAAGTCAAACAAGGCCAAAAACAGGGGTGCTCAACCCTGTTCCTGGAGATCTACCTTCCTACAGAGTTCAACTCCAACCCTGATCAGACACACCTGAACCAATTAATTAGGACCTGAACAGGACTTGATAATTACAGGCAGGTGTGTTTGATATGGGTTGCAACTGAAATCTGCTGACAGGTAGATCTCCAGGAACAGGGTTGCACCCTGAACTAAAACATATGCTGCGTCCTAAATAGTATGTGATAAATTATTAACAGTTAATTTGCTAAATTTGTTGCAACTATAATTAATTACCACAAATTACCAATACTTTATGGTTCAAAAACAATATATTACTTATTATAAATTACTCTAGTATTTAACGTGGGAAATCATTATTAAAAAAGTTATTAGAAAATTAGGTTAATAAATAATAATCAGTCGCTTGAGTAAAATATAGCGTTATACATTTATTAAATGTAAAAGATTTGTATTACATATAAATATATATTATTACCTATACATATTAACTTGCTATTATTTCCTTCATTATAAATGAACCCATTATATAAATAAAAAGCATTTCTGTGTGGAGTTTGCATGTTCTCCCCGTGGTTGCGTGGGTTTCCTCCGGGTGCTCCGGTTTCCCCCACAGTCCAAAGACATGCGGTACAGGTGAATTGGGTAAGCTAAATTGTCCGTAGTGTATGTGTGTGAATGACAATGTATGGATGTGTTTCCCAGAGATGGGTTGTGGCTGGAAGGGCATCCGCTGCGTAAAACAAATGCTGGATAAGTTGGCGGTTCATTCCGCTGTGGCGACCCCGGATTAATAAAGGGACTAAGCCGAAAAGAAAATGAATGAATGAATGAATATATATATATATATATATATATATATATATATATATATATATATATGGTTACATTTTCTTATTATATTATTTTACTTTGTCTGTAAAATCATGCAAACACTTTGTAGAGTAAGTAGTTTGACCGTTTTGTGCCTTTTATTATTTCTAGTCATTTCTCCCATAAGAAACTGAATCTGAAGTTCTAAAACAATTGCAAAAATAAGCGCACGTCAGCATTGAAGAATAAGGTCAATATTGCTCAAGTACACAAAATGATTCATTGGATTGCAAACAATGTATAAGGGCTGAATTTAAACAGACTAATTAAATTTAGTAACGTTCCCCTTTAAATTCAGCCCATATAATTTGTTTGCAACCACTCACCTTAAAAAAAATCTTATAATAAGGTTACGGTCACACAAGAAAGACAAGGGTAATTGCTTCTTTTCAATTTATTCTAAACATTTTAGTAGCACATGAAGGATCACCAATGAAAAAAACAATGAAGATATAAACAAGAACATTTTATGTAACAATGGCTCCATCTTCTGCTTATACCAGAGTATAACACAGGGTAACACTTTATTTTGATGGTCCATTTGAGTATTATCTGCTTAATATCTGTTGATACAGACATTTAACAGTCCTACAACAGACATTTAACTATCTACACTCTCAGAAAAAAAGGTACTCGATGGTACAAATACCATCGTTCCTTGAGGAACAGTTTTGTACCTTTGTAAAAATTGTACCTTATGGTACTTAAAAGACCTCTTATGATACTGTTCTGTGCCTTTTATGGTACAACTGAAATGAAGGCAAACAATTGTTCTCATACAAAAGGTTGAACAACTCCTTCTTCACTACAGTATCTATGAATATTAATATGTCTGGAAAGTCAAAGTCAGTTTTATGAATAATTTCCATATTAAAACAAGAATCATCATTTAAAAGTATGTTTGAAGATACTTATAAACATAAATTATTAGTTCTATAATACAATAATACAAAACAACTGGTAAAACATAAAACTATAGGTATTGTAAACTAAACATTTAAGGCATTTTAATAAATGTTTGGTAAGCATTTTTGACACTGTTAAGGTACAAAGTGTCTTCTCACTGTGGTGGTACCTTTAACAAAGTATACAATATTGTATCTGCAGGTTTTTAAAAACAAAGGTACATTTTGGTTTCCCATGAAATCATGACCTTAAAAGGTACAAATTTGTTTCTTTGTCTTAAGGTAAAATTCAGTTCCATAAAAAGGCACTGCCCCAGTGACAAGGGTTTGTACCTTCTTAGGTACAACATTGTACCATTTTTTCTGAGAGTGTATTAGAAACTTTGCTAGTAAATGTCAACTTACACTATCCCTAACCCTAACCGCAACCTAACAGTCTACTTATAATTTAATGAGAATTAGTTTTCATGTAGATGCAATGTAACTTAAATTCAACAAACGGACCATCAAAATAAAGTGTAACCTAACACAGTATATTACACAGACAAATTAGGCTGATTTATAAAGGGTTATCTGAAGATTCACTCAATTTAAAATAAATTAACACTGGAGTAATGACGCCGAAAATTCATCTTAAGTGTAAATCATATTTTAAAAGCGTTATTGTTTTAAAGAGTAATTGTTTTCACAGAATTTTTGGACACAAATAAATGCATTAGAAACAAAAACATACTTTACCACTTGTCCCACAGATAAACAGCCTAATGAAAACATAAATATGTTACAATTATATAGTATAATAATGATTAGATTTGATTTCTCATTAGTGGAATATGTGCAAAGTACAACATGCAGCTGATTTACTGCAGGGTATTAAGCAGTTCTTGTTCCTTCGGTACAAAACTAATTTTGAGGTTTAAAAAAGTATTTTATTAATGTTCCAAAAATTTCTCATGCTGCAGGCACGGTGGCTCAGTGGTTGGCACTATGGCCTCACAGCAAGAAGGTCGCTGGTTCAAGTCCCGACTGGAGAAGTTGTCAATTCTGTGTGGAGTTTGCATGCTCTCCCCGTGTTGGTGTGGGTTTCCTCCTGGTGCTCCGGTTTCACCCTCAGTCCAAACACATGCGCTATAGGGGAATTGATGACCTAAACTGGTCGTAGTGTATGAGTGTGAATGTGTGTGCTTCCCATTACTTGGTTGCGGCTGGAAAGGAATCCGCTGCGTAAAGCATATGCTGAAATAGTAAGCGGTTCATTCAACTCTGGCAACCCCAGATAAATAAGGGACTAATCTGAGTGACGATTGAAATTTCTCATACTGTCTGTTTTTGTGAAAGATTATTCATTCATATAATTTAAATACGGGCGCCACGGTGGCCGAGTGGTTAGCACGTTCGCCTCACAGCAAGAAGGTCGCTGGTTCGATCCCCAGCTGGGCCAGTTGGCATTTCTGTGTGGAGTTTGCATGTTCTCCCCGTGGTTGCGTGGGTTTCCTCCGGGTGCTCCGGTTTCCCCCACAGTCCAAAGACATGCGGTATAGGTGAATTGGGTAAGCTAAATTGTAGGTAGTGTATGAGTGTGAATGAGAATGTATGGATGTGTTTCCTAGAGATGGGTTGTGGCTGGAAGGGCATCCGCTGCGTAAAACAAATGCCGGATAAGTTGGCGGTTCATTCCGCTGTGGCGACCCCGGATAAATAAAGGGACTAAGCCGAAAAGAAAATGAATGAATGAATGAATAATTTAAATACATTTTTTAATAGCTTTAAATAGCTACCCAGGCTCATTCTGATTACGTACCTCTATATACATTTCTGGAGAGCGGCAAATACGTCCCAGAGAGTAAGTTTTTTCGCAGTTTTTGTTTTCGCGAGTCCACCAGAGGCCGCTGTGTACACTTTCTGAGATCTCAAATTTCTCACTGGGCTTCTTTCGCCATATTGACTGTTACACTTCTCCCCATTCAAAACTACACAAGTGACATGTTTTGTGTATTCTAGAGTCTTTGTCTATATTCATGCCCCTGCAACAAAGCATGAATAGTGTATGTTCTATGTTTATTACAGACAAATATTATATACTGATAATTCATTTAAATGGTAAATAATTTGGAGATTATGCAGACGCTCTCATTATTATTTAATAATTCACTATTAGCTACTGTACATGAGATTTTAAGCTCATGAGATTTACCTGAGTTGATCATTGTCATAGTTTTCTGTTGTTCAGCTGTGAGGAACAGAAGCCGTTTCTAATAAATTAATTTGAGATGTTGGTTAGGACATACCTCCTTTTAATATGGAGAATATTCCTTTCATCGGGTGCTGTTGTTTTTATGTAGAACACGTTTAAATCACTCGCTCCTGTCACAATCTGGCAACCCACGCTTGCGTTTGTTTTGATCTAGGAGTGCAATACCTAGTTCAACCACTGAGTGTCAAACTTACATACTGCACCTTTAAGGCTCAAGAATGGGTCCGTTGCCCAAGAATGGGTCCTATTTGACCAGAGACCTTGTGGCTGCAAAGTGGCAGCAGAAGAATAAAGCTGGTTTATCTTTATGCATCAAGTAATCGCTGTGACCCACAGTGCCTGCCTTGTGCGTAGTTGTGCTTGTTTGTGTTGCTCTGCAACAACACTTCTGAAAAACTCGCTGGCAGTGGGTTTTTATGTTTCTCTGTGTCGAGTTTCTTCACGGGGGTTTGTTTTTTCTGAACACTATCTAAATGTACAAGTAGCTCAAACTCGCTTATTCATAGGTGGAAACAGGCGCACGTGCAACAACTTTCATAACAAGGTAAACACAAAACAGCTCCCCAATGGGACTCCACACTTGTAAACACTCGCTCCCACCGACTCTCTCCTGTCCTGTGGCTTTCCGCACCGCCCACGTGTGTCAACACTACCAAACAGACCAATCACAGAGCTTGCGCTGTGCGTCTTCACAAGGTGCAGTTACATTTTTCTTGGGAAAATTAGATCGATTATAAGTTTTGAATGTTGATTTTGATTATTTTTTTATTAATTGCCCAGCCCTAAATCAATGTACATTTCATTCAGCCTGAGCTTTATTCATGTCACATTTCACTTCTGGTGTAAACGGGCTGTTTGTTTAATCCAAAAATGTACGTTTATTTTGATTACTTTCATTCATTCATTCATTCATTTTCTTTTCGGCTCAGTCCCTTTATTAATCTGGGGTCACCACAGCGGAATGAACCGCCAACCCATCCAGCATCCGTTTCACGCAGCGGATGCTTTTCTAGCTGCAACCCATTTCCAAGAAACATCCATACACACTCATTCACACTCATACATACGGACAATTTAGCCTACCCAATTCACCTGTACCGCATGTCTTTGGACTTGTGGGGGAAACCGGAGCACCCAGAGGAAACCCACGCAACCACAGGGAGAACATGCAAACTCCATACAGAAATGCCAACTAACCCAGCCGAGGCTCGAACCAGCGACCTTCTTGCTGTGAGGCGAACGTGCTACTCACTACACCACCATGGCGCCCTTGATTATTTTTTACAGATGATAAAAGTAACACAAAAGTAAAGTAATACATAACTTTCTCAAAAGTACCACATTTAATGACTTTTTATAAGATTAATGCAAGATTGTAATGTATTACTTTTAGAGGTAACTTTCCCCAACACTGCAGTGTACAGTGCTCAGTGCTCTCCATTTCGAAAATGAACGTTTATCCATTTATCAGTGAATATCGGTCATATATTTTGGTCCATTTGACCAAATAGATTTATTAAATGAACTTATTTATTAAAATAATATTTTAGTCACCGAACATATTTAGAAAAAGAAATATAATACAATTAAACTGATGCAAATACTGCTAACTACAAAATCTCAACAAAATTGTATATTTTTAGTTTCTCTTGAATTTTGCTCTTTTTAAATCTTTTATTTCATATTTTCCCCCGGCATAAATTTGTGTGCACTAATTTTGGAGCATTATTGTGCGATTAGCTCTAGATTTGGCTTCAGTACTGACTTATCTAATGTACAGTATACTGTATGCACACATATAGTATTGTAAAACTTTCTACAGACAATATTCATCTAAATGAGAGATTTGTGAGGGGTGAACTCATATATGCTGAGCACTGTATGTCCTGTAAGAGACGACACAGACAGACAGGCAGACAGACAGACAGATAGACATACAGATAGACATACAGATAGATAGACAGACAGACAGATAGATATACAGACAGACAGACAGACAGAAAGTAAGAAAGAAAGAAAGAAAGAAAGAAAGAAAGACACAGACAGATAAATAGACAGACAGACAGACAGACATACAACTAGCTAGCAGACAGACAGATAGACACAGACAGGCAGACAGAGAGATAGACGAATGGACAGATAGATGTGTAGATAGATAGATAGATAGACAGACAGACAGACAGACAGACAGGCAGACAGACAGACAGACAGGCAGGCAGACAGACAGAAAGGTAGACAGGCAGATAGACAGACACATAGAGAGACAGAGAGGTAAACAGGCATATAGACAGACAGAGAGGTAGACAAATAGACAACTAAAGTGTCTTCTTAGTTGACATCTCCATCCCTCTCTAATGTCAGTCTCTGCTCTACAGTCTGATGCACTGTGAACTGTACACACTACAGAGATCTGCTTCGCTTGTTGCATTTGTGCATTTTTTAATGATACTTAAAACATTTACAACTATTAGAGACAAAATAGTTACAAACAGAATTGACCTGCATTTGCATTCATTTCAAAATGTTACATAAATAAAACTGATATTTATAAATATCTCTTTTATAAACATATAAATAGTTTAAAACATAAATACATTTATGCCAGAAGGAAATACATGAATGTACAGCAGCAGCAGCAGCAGCAACAATATACAGCTTTCCTCATCCTCGTCATGGTCCGCCGTGAGTGTTTGTTTATACACATGTTTGTTTGTTTGAATGATTTTTGTCCGTCTCGTCCTCCACTAGTGGTTCTTCGTACCATTAGTCTCAGTCTTATGCTTTTTTTTCCTCAGAGAGAAGCAGCTCAGTTCGTCGTGTCCACACTCGATGACGTCTGTGATGCTCTGAATAAAAAAAAAAAAGTAGATTCACGTGGGTTAGGCCATTTCACACATGTTTACAGGTGTTTTTATAAAAACTGCTCTGCTTTCATTATTAATGAATCTCCATCCACATGAAAAAGCAAAAACACACAGTGGTTCGCTAGTTTGGGGCACTCCGAACCAACAGGTGGCGATAGAGACACTTTAATGCTGAGCTCACACCAACAGGGAATTAAGTATTTGTGTCAATTAGGGATGGGCGATACCAATATTTTTGTTTCTAATCCGATACCAAGTATTTCAAGACAAGTATCGTCGATATCGATACCAATACTTTAATTAAATATTTTACAGTGATTAAAAAATGGTTATCACCTTTATTATAATTATTATTATAATATAATGATTATAATATTATAATTATTATTATCATCACCATTATTATTATTATTCAATTAAACACAAAACACATGATTCCTTTTTACATTTGTTTAAATAACAGAACTATAATTGGCACCATATATGACGAAAAATAATACACTGCAGAAACCTTGTTTAATTAAAAAAGTACATCTCTCCCAGTTATTATGTGTACCTAAACTTTGTATTTTATTTGATAAACAAGTTTATTTAAAACTATTTAAACTAAACTACTCAGTCCTTTCAGTGGTCTACAGTCTATTATTCTGAACCCTGTGAATGTAACAGAAATCTGATATATGCCAATTTACGCAAATTATATAAATTACAGAGTTTAGAGTAGGATTCTCCCTCAGCTTCGGCATATAAATATTACAAAGAATAATATATAATGATTCTCCCTCAGCATATTATATTTACAGTGTGTGCATCTGTGTGTTCATATGAACATATATCAGATAAAACTTAATATAAACTGGCTGTCTGTATTGAACTCGACTGTATCTGTATTGAATTCCCACTGGGTTAGCTGGACAATGACCAGATTCCTTAAAGGATTCTGCCAAAGTTTTACAACCTGCGCTAAGTGTGTGTGTGGTGTCTGTACTACTGCTCCGTGAGCTAACGCTGACCCATTAGCGGAGATACAGCGGAAGGATATTATAGTTCCCATTTGTGTTCCTATTTAAGTAAATATTTATATAATATGTGGCGCTATGATTATTGAGATATTTTACTCAGTAAGAAAACCCCCAGAAAAGGTTGATACTTTTACTTAAGGATCAATCCTTTTGATACATTCCCAGTATCGAAAAATAGCGATACTTCAGGATCGATCCGCCCATCCCTAGTGTCAATGCAACGACACAGAATACACAATGCACTTGTCTCATTAATCACGTCTTTCACGTTTGGTGTGAACCCAGCCGTGTTTTTGAGCGTCAATTTAATGTTGAAGGTTTCATGGCTAAATTTGAGGCCAATCTTCATTCCAGCAGTAAGAGCAGAGGGTGAAGGTTTCATTAGCAGAGTAACAGCACAGTTTTTAAAATATTGCAATGCAAATGCCATTATGGGTGACCTATTAGAGGCCAACTTATTCCCCAGCGCATCTGTGACCAAAACAGTAAGTCTTTGTGATTATCAAGAGCTGCCGTATCCTGAGTAATGTCAGCAAACCACCAAGAAGAACCACATCCAACAGAAGCAACTGAGGATGAATCAGAATCTGAAAGGGATGTCTGGCTGCTGACCCAATTGTATCTAAAAAAACATAAAACCACAGCTGCACCTCGACTATCCTGTTTTCACCGAAGGGGCTGTCTGGAGCTCCACAGGGTCGATATACATGGCCGGCTGCTATAGACAAATCTTTGATCAGTCGTGCCAATGCCAAATGTCAGTTTTAATGGTGCCAGCAGCAAAAATCCTGTGCTGTGGACACTGTGAAACATGTATTGTTCTCTGATGAGTCTACCTTCTCGGTCTTTCCCACATCCGAGAGAGTTACGGTGTGGAGAAGCCCCAAAGAAGCGTATAACCTAGACTGCTGCATGCCCAGAGTGAAGCATGGGGGTGAATCAGTGACGGTTTGGGGTCAATATCAGGCATTCCCAAGGCCCAATACTTGTGCTAGATTGGCACGTCACTGTATCATTATTTATAGTAATTATCAATAATTACTGTCATTGTAATTATTTTGAAATATTGTGGACTAATAAACCATCCTGGAGGACCATGTGACCCAATGGGTCAAATATTGTATACTGAAGGAGTTGCCGTGTATCAGGATGATGATGCACCAATACACAGAGTAAGATTGGTGACAGAGTGGTTTGATGAACATGAAAGTGAAGTTGAACATCTCCTATGACCTGCACAGTACCCAGATCGAAATATATTATTGAGCACTTTGGGGTGTTTTGGAGGAGTGAGTCAGGAAACGATTTCCTCCACCAGCATCAGTAGTGACCTGAACACTATACTGAATGCCTCTGGCCACGGTGCAGGACTTGTATCTGTCATTCCCAAGATGAGCTGATGCTGAAAACACATCTGTTTACTGTGCCTTTACTGAATGAGCACTGTGCTACGTCCAACAGATCCTTATTATGTCTTTCTTTTTCATTCTTTTATAACTTGTTTTAACACATTTTTATCTTTTTTTATGTTTTTTATTATTTGTTTTTATTTTCTTATACTTATCTTATTCATTTTATTTCTGTTTATGTAAAGCACTTTGAATTGCCACTGTGTATGAAATGTGCTACACTGTATATAAATAAACTTGCCTTGCCTTGCCTTGCGTTGGCCGCAAAAGGAGGAACTACACCATAATGATGAAATATTGTGGTCTAAAAACAGGTGTTTCAGTTTCATTGTAATTTTGTATTTATTTTATGAATTTTTTTAATGAATGCTGAGCTGCTAATTCATTTAAATATCCATACAATACAATAACATTGTAAAAGTCCCCTTTAACCTTAGCCCTCACTGGGGGATGAGCAGATCATACTGAGATGTACAAATGAGATTATATGATCTGCGCTGTGATCTGTCATGTGATCGTGTGTTGATCTGCTCACCATGAGAGGTTGTTGGAGTGGTAGTGGGACGGCTGGCAGCCCATCCCGCTCATGGTTCCTATTCTATCCATCTTGTGTCCGAAACAGCCGCTCCGGGCGGTCGCTCCTCCTTTCTTAGCTCCAGCTCTGAGTCTGCGGGACCCTTGCTGCTCGTTCATGATCCTCGCCCAGGGACCCCGTGCCCGAGTGTCCGTCCGGATGTCCCGCAGCAGACGCACCCTGTTCTCCAGCCTCCGCTGACTGTCCTCGGCCTCCAGGAACTCAGACAACTCCTCTCCCAGCAGCACCCTGAGGGACTGAGAAACACACATACACACACAGAGCGTCAGCAAGCGCACAGCTGCCTGCACACTCTCCAGACAAACACACACTTCATCATGACTCGGGATGGATTAACTCTATACACTCTGACACATGTTGGGCTGATGTCTTAACCCAATGTTGGGTTGATTTTTCAACTAAATTTAAATTACAGTTTTTAACCCAATGATTTGGTTTATCCATATTTGACCCAACGTTGAAAACTTTTAAAATTTAAACACTTTTTTGCCAACATTTGACCCAATGTTTTTTTGGTTGTAAAATTTGATTTACATTTTTTAACCCAACAGTTTGTTTTGTCCATATTTGACCAAGTATTGGGTTAACTTATTTTAAATTTGAATACTTTTCAACCCAATGGTTGGATTTGCCCATATTTGACCCAACATTACAGCAGGTTCATTTTTTCAAGTACATTGAAATTACACTTTTTAACCCTGTATTTGGTTTGTCCATATCTGACCCAATGTTGGGTTCACTTTTTAAATGAAATTTATATAGCTCTTTTAACTCAATGGTTTGTTCATATTTGACCCAACTTTGGGTTAATTTTTTCAGTACAATTTAAACAACACATTCAGATCGCAGCGGTTGGGTTTTTCCTTATTTGACCCAACATTGGGCTAATTTTTCAACTAAATTTCAATTACACATTTTAACCCATATGTTTGGTTTGTCCATATTTGACCTAATGTTGCATTCATTTTTTTTATTAAATTTAAATAACTCTTTTAACCCAATGGTTTGTCCATATTTCAACCAACGTTAGGTTATTTTTTTCAATACAATTTAAACAACGCTTTTAGATCCCAACGGTTGGGTTTGTCCATATTTGACCCAACATTGGGCAAATTTTTTCAAATAGATTTAAAGAAGACTGTTTAACTGTTCGTTTTTTGCAATTACATTTCAATTACACTTTTTTAACCCATACATTTGGTTTGTTCATATTTGAGCATATTTGAACTCTTTTAACCCAATGGTTTGTCCATATTAGACCCAATGATGGGACAATTTTTTCAAATAAATTAAAAGAAGACTATTAACCCATTGGTTAACCCAGGTTAAGACAACTCAGCATTGTTTATAGAGTCATTGCAGAATGTAAATGGTCTTTTGTTTGGAGTATTGCATTAGTTCAAAACACTATGCACTCGACCATAAACACACTGCTTATAAAACATTCATCATATACAACGCAGAAATCTTAATCATCACATGGTTTGATTTGTTTTAGAGCTCAAAACCCACCATTGGTACTCAGTATACTCACATCTGTGCAGAACACACATTTTAAACACATATTTAATTGTACACTGTAAAAAATTATAGTATATACACTATAAAAAATGTTAATCGTCACATATTTTGATTTCTCAAAGCTGGAAATTTATGATTTCGGCACTCACATCTGTGCAGAACATGGCTGTTAAACAAACTTTGCTAAATCTAAATGTTTTTTTGAGAATTAGTACTTAATATTTGGGCAGAAGTAAAGTTTTGTTCACAATCCTGTTTATCTTTTCTTAAAATTAAACACAAATATATTGATAATAAAAATCCAAACTATTGCTTTAAGGCGGTGTTTCCACCTGAGCTGACTCTAAAATGTAGGCTAAACAACTAAACTAACTCAGTCATAGAAGACCTTTTTTAAATACATTAGCTTATATTAAACACATTTTAGATGACAAAACACGGACATAAATGTAAAATCATCTCATTTCAAATTCTTTCAGCAATTAAAACTATTAAAAACAGTAATATTAATGAAACAGTAATTTCAGCAAATACAGTTCTTCGCAGTACAGTCATCAAAATCAATTTTTTTAACATTTGACATTTTTTTTTAATCCTTTTTTTATTACAAAGCTGTCGCTGGGTATATCTTTTTTAAAAAGTACTTTTTAGGTTTTTAAAATGACAATTTAAGGACTATTTTGTACCTTTAAAATACCAAAACAGACCATTTCGGTACAAACACGCATCTTTTGAAATGCTCCACTGTCAGCTCATTTACCTTTTTTATCTGCGAGTGTAATAGTGGCAGGAACAGGTGACATGTTTAAAACCGAGAAACTGTATCTTATTTTATTAGTAGTTCTTGTTTTTATGTTAAAATTATCATTTATAGACTCAGGTTTATTAAATTTGGAGAATTGACCCAGTGCGCGCCAATTTTGGACGTATCACCTATACAACTGTTTGATGTTAAGAGGAGAAACAATCACAAATTAATCAATCAAATCATTATATGCTGGAATAATTTGATGAAATAGAGACATTATATACGTTATACAAATCCGGGACTACTCCTGTTTTCTCTTCATTTCCTCAGAAAAGCGAAATTGCACGCACTAGTCAGTGTTTATCCTACATTTGGTCTTAATTGGACAGTTGTGTCAGATTTATGAGTGGTGCGCCATCCTAATCAAACCTGATTTATTTTAAAATAGACTCCTTTTAAATGTATTTATATATTTTTAAACAATTAAGAAGCTGTTAATGTCACAAATACAATTCACGCAAATGAATAAATCAAAAGATTTTCCTAAAAAAAAAACATCGCGTCGTGAGAGGAAGTGTAGCCTGTAGTGATGCTGACTTCGCTTTTCTGTGATCCAGAAGATGAGGATGAAAAGGAAAGTGTACATTTCGACCTCAAAATGATGTTTGTTTATTCAAAAACTTTTACGGCTTAACTACATTCATATCCGCGTCTTTTAATAGACCAGCTACAAAAGAAAACCTTTTATGTAGCCTAAAACCCCCACACATTATTGCCGAAACAAAGCATAAACACCTTTGAGGTTTTATATTCGCACATTCAGACTTCTTCGTAATAGTTTCTGAAAAGCAAACAGGGAAATCACATTAGCAGCAATGATTATTAATGTAGTCAATAAAATAGTGCTATTGTTGATTTTAAGTCATACTTGGGATTTCACCGTGTGCTCATACAAAACTATTAATTAATCTGTATTAGTTTTTTTTTCAGTTCTGCTTTATTATCGAACGCCTGAAGTCGGAATGTGCGAATATAAAACCAACTTCACCTCAGTGCTCACACACAGTTAAATAGCGCCAATGTTGATTTCTCAAATGCGATTTTAGACTTAAAATAGTGTGGTTAAAAAAGTTGTCACTTTGTGCTCATAACACATTAATTAATCTGTATTAGCTTTATTTTTTCTTTTAATTCCTCTCATTGAATATATAAAGCCAACTTTACCTCAATAAACACCGCCTAATGGATAATAAACAAAGCACCTGTCTGAATCAAACTCACCCTCTGTTCAGCCTGTGTCAGTGGTTTAGTCTCTGTCGTGCTGACTGAAAGGAGAGTCAGAATAAGTCCACAAGCCACCAAATGCGAGATGATCATGGTGATGAAGATGCTGATTCTGGGTCAGTTTAATAACAAGAAAAGCTGCTTTAATGTCGTCTTGAAGAAAGCTCACGGTCGAGAACCTTCATTTACTCCCAGAGGTGTCCAACTCTACTCTTTACTCTGAGAAAATTCTGCTCAGGGTTTTTATAGGCGATATGACATCACTCTGGTGACGTCACGTCGTGTTCCCGCCTCCCCTTTTCTTTAAAAACCCTTTGGCAGTTTCTTCAGGTCTCTGCGTCATAATAAGTTACCGGCCGTCGTATCAGTGACCGGCGCCGTCTCTTTGAGGAGATCTGAGATGGATGTTTTTTTCTCTGTCACCGCTTGAGAAGCTACAGGTGGGGAAACTACAATCAGACGTGAATTCATTCATGATATCCGATGAATCACCGCGGACGCTTGAACAATCAAACTTTTGTTCGATGAAAAAAGATGTTCGTCATTTAGTTAATTACACCAATCTGTTTTAATGCCATACGAAGTCTAAAAGTGCTCATATCCCGCGTGAAAATCATAACACGGCCGTGTTTTTCAAGCGTACCATATTAAAGTCTATTATTTCGTCTGTTCGAAGAGAAGAACGTTAGAAAAAGACGTTTATTCGCCGTATAATGAAGTCACTCTGGTTTAATGCCAAATTAAAAAGGCTAAAAGTGCTTACAAACCGCGTGAACGTTATAGTAAAGACGACAGTGTTTTTGAACCTATAGTGAAGTGTGTTTTTATTTTGTTCGAAGTAGTAAAAGATGAGTATTTATCGACATTTGGTTCATTAAGCCACTGTTTTAATGCCAATCTATCTGATTTAAATACTGTAAAACAGGATGCTTTAGTGTTTTACTACTTCATCCGTTCATCTATCTATCTATCTATCTATCTATCTATCTATCTATCTATCTATCTATCTATCTATCTATCTATC
>CAIGQQ010030400.1:364233-379662 GCA_903798035.1 Danio albolineatus | reverse complement strand
TCTATCTATCTATCTATCTATCTATCTATCTATCTATCTATCTATCTGATTTAAATACTGTAAAACAGGATACTTTAGTGTTTTATTACTTCATCTATCTGTCTGTCTGTCTGTCTGTCTGTCTGTCTGTCTGTCTGTCTAATTTAGATACTATAAAACAGGATACTTTAGTGTTTTACCTCATCTATCTATCTATCTATCTATCTATCTATCTATCTATCTATCTATCTATCTATCTATCTATCTATCTATCTATCTATCTATCTATCTATCTATCTATCTGATTTAAATACTGTAAGAGGTTACTTTAGTGTTTTACTACTTCATCCGTCCATTCATCCATCCATTCATCCACCCACCCACTCACCCACCCATCCATCCATCCATCCATCCATCCATCCATCCATCCATCCATCCATCCATCCATCCATCCATCCATCTATCTATTTATCTATCTATCTGATTTGAATATTGTAGGATAGTTTAGTATTTTACTTCATCCGTCCATCCCGTACCTATCTATCAAAAAACTCTAAAAGCCAGAAAATGAATGAAAATACATGATTATTGAAGTAATGCAGTATTCATGTTATTTTTTAAATTCACGTCTTTTTTCGTTCAATTAAAAATAAATAAATAAACGTACAAACCTTTATAAATATATGAAAAGAAAACAATTGAAATGTATATTTAATTACATATTTTTTCTTCTCATTTGAAACTCTCATTGAAGGTGTGCTGAGATTGAAACATGTCCCTAAATAATGCTATCATTAATCAGTTTTATGATTATCTCAGCGTGTGTGTGTGAGTGTGTGAGCGAGCGATGGAGAGAAAGCGTCTCCTGTGCGGCTCTTTCAGCCTGCAGACACAGTGTGGCAGTATTTGCTGATTTCAGACTACAGCAGATTCACTGCACACACATTTACAATCATTTACAAACACAGCTGAAGTCAAAATGATTCGCCCTCCTGTGAGATTTTAATTCCTTTTCAAATGTGTCTCAAGTGCTTTTTATCAAAGAGAAGATATTATTGCAACACATTTTAAAGCATAGTATTTTTCATCTAATAATCAATTTCTTTTCTCTTTGCCATGTTGACAGCACATAATATTTGACTATATATTGTTCAAGATACTAGTATTCAGCTTAAAGTGACATTTAAAGACTTAACTTAATTAGGGTAATTAGGCAAGTCATTGTATAACAGTGGTTTGTTCTGGAGACAATCCAAAATCATTTTAAGGGGGCTAATAAAATTGACCTTAAAAATGATTGTAAAATAATATAGTGTTTTTATTCCAGCTGAAATAAAACAAATGAGATTTTCTCCAGAAGAAAAAAATATTATCAGAAATACTGTGAAAAATTCCTTGGTCTGTTAAGCATCATTTGGGAATATGTATATATATATATATATATGAAGTCACAGGAGGGCTAATAGTTTTGTCTTTCAACTGTATAAGTATTAAAAATAATTGACCATAGTCTGAAAATATCTGATGAGTGAGTCTACAGGACAAGCAAAACCTTTTTTTAAAAAAACAATTCATTAATAAATTTGAGATTTCTGATTTCAAGTTGTTTTAAACTAATTAAAGCATGTTTAAGTCTTTATTTTTTCATATTAAATCTGACTGTGCCATTATTGAATTTTTGTTTGTTTATTTATTTTTGTTTGTTTATTTGTGTTTATTTGTATTATTTATTTACATTTTTGGTAGTTTTTATTTATTTATCATTTTATAATTGTAATTGTATCATTTATTTAATTATTTAATATTATACATTTATTTCTATATTATTATTATTATTCATTCATTCATTTTCTTTTCGGCTTAGTCCCTTTATTAATTTGGGGTCGCCACAGCGGAATGAACCGCCAACTTATCCAGCACGTTTTACGCAGTGGATGCCCTTTTAGCTGCAACCCATCACTGGGAAACACACATACACTCTTGCACACACTCACATACACTATGGCCAATTTAGGGAGAAAAACCCACACCAACACGGGGAGAACATGCAAACTCCACACAGAAATGCCAACTGAACCAGCTGGGGCTTGAACCAGTGACCTTCTTGCTGTGAGGCGATTGTGCTACTCACTACGCCACTACTACCAAAACATATTGGCTATATTCACTTTGAAATGGATTAAGATAATGTTTTTAAAGAGAAAGCAGCACCTCATGAATATAATAATAATGAGGCAAGCATAAAGACATTCGTGATTGGTTGTCTATTGCTAAACAATTCATTACAATATTATTAACATGCCGTATGAATTTAAAAAAAATCCTTAATATGTTAACTAAATGCAATGAATGTTTTAATGTAAGTGTAAATGTGTCAAAAGAGTAAATTCTATGAAATAACACCTCATTTGCATATTAAAATACTTTTTAAATACGAATTCTTTTATCACTTTATTTGTATGATCCACTTAATGTATTTTGTTATCTGAAATACAGGTCAGACCTGTTGATATATTGTCTTTTTTACCCCTTTTGGAGCACGGGATTGAGCAATCAGCATCTAATTCATCTTTATTGGTAAACATTTTTTTAAAATATTTTTTATTATGGTTTTTGCAGGCATAAACAAAATGAACAGAGACAAACCCTTCATATAACAATAATCTGTGCAAAATGTCAAAAAAAGACTAATACACAACTAATATTTCTACCAGAAAGACTTTAGGAGGCAGATAAACATTTTAACATTTATTGTGAATTGTTTGCTTAAATGTAAGTTTGTTACTGTCCTTTCATAAAGTCCTTTGGCATAAGCCCCGTCTATGGTGCAGAACTCTGGATGAGCTGGCAGATAATGCCTGAAGATGAAGGCAGGGCGAAGTCAACTCCAAAGTGGAGACAAGGGCGACCTGTTGGCGGTGGGGAGGATGGAGGGAAACTTTCGCAAGTCACCTGAGTACAGCGAAACAGATTGGTCGTTATAGGCTGACGAGTTAACTATTATTAATGACGTGACATACTAGTCTTCCTGGCCGAAATATCGCTAAAGGTTTCATGACCTACATAAAGCGAAATATTTTTGTATGGACATCCTTTCATAAAACAGTTACGACTTGGTCTACTAAAATGAGTGACCTTTGGAAAAGCCGCACAGCGATCCGCAACGCAGTTTAGCAGATGTAAAAGGTGGAACGAGGTTTTGAAATGGAAAAACAAGATATTTGTTGGTGGTAATTGACAATGGGAATTCAAACGGGCCACAGATTTTATCTACAAACTCTCACATTGTGGAAAATATCGCCTCATTTCCATCGGTTCTGTGTAAACCCGTCACTCTTGTATTCCTCACATCAATAATTACGTCTAAAATCAGGAATATAAATTTATTCATTTATTGTAGTGCTCCAGACAAAGATTAATTGCGAATATTCACATCCAAAATAACAGTTAGTTTATTTGACATTATATATGTGTGTGTGTGTATTATCTACAGTGGATAGGGCCTAAATCTTTCACTCTTTGTTATATTGCAGCCGTTTGATCAAATCATTTAAGTTTTTTCCTCATTAAATGTACACACAACAGCCCATATTAACAGAAAAAACACAGAATTGCTGACAATAATTAAACAAAATAAAACCAAAATATCACATGGACGGCAGCATTTAGTAGAAGCCCCCTTTTTGATCCTTAGTCTTTTTGGGGAAAGATGCATCAAGTTTATCCATTCCTCCTTGCAGATCCTCTCCAGTTCTGTCAGGTTAAATGTTAAACGCTGGTAGACAGCCATTTTTAGGTCTCACTAGAGATGCTCAATTGGGTTCAAGTCAAGGCCTTGGCTGGACCCTTCAAGAACAGCCACGGAGTTGTTGTGAAGCCACTCCTTCATTAATTTAGCTGTATGCTTAGGGTCATTGTCTTGTTAAAAGGTAAATCTTCAGCCCAGTCTGAGGTCCTGAGCACTCTGGAGAAGGTTTTCCTTCGAGATGGATATCCCTGTACTTGGCTGCATTTATCTTTCCGTCAATTGCAACCAGTCGTGCTGTCCGTGCAGCTGAAACACCCCCACAGCATGATGCTGCCACCACCATGCTTTACTTTTGGGACTGTATTAGACAGGTGATGAGCTGTGCCTGGTTTTCTCCACACATACTGCTTAGAAATAAGGCCAAAAAGTTCTATCTTGGTCTCATCAGACCAGAGAATCTAATTTCTCACCATCTTGGAGTCCTTCAGGTGCTTATTAACAAACTGTGCCATAAAGCCCTAACTGGTGGACGGCTGCAATGATGGTTGACTTTCTACAACTTTCTACTTCTTCTTTACTTCTCTCACCAAGGCTCTTCTCTCCTGATAGCTCAGCTTGGCCAGACGGCCAGCTCCAGGAAGGGTTCTGGTGATCCCAATTTAAGGATTATGGAAGTTACTTTACTCTTAGGAACCTGAAGTGCAGCATAAATGTTTTTGTAACCTTGGCCAGATCTGTGCCTTGCCACAAGACCTTTGAGTCTCGTTCAGTGAGATGAACGAATCTTTTTTTCAAGTCATTCATCGTTCAATTTGTCAAATCATTATTAAAGTGTAACGAGTTGCTTCCAAACACATCTACAACTAGCTCAAACATTGATCACACTACAAACAACTCAGAACTAGAATGCTATAAGAAAGAGAAAATAATCATTTATTTATTTTACTTGGTCTTTTGTCTATGATTGTTAGCTCACCTCTTCTGAGAGGTCTTCAAATTTGAGAGGTCCGTTCACGTGAGACTGACAGTCCCATATAAACTTAACCAAAGCTGAGCCGAAAAGACCCATGATTTGTTCACCTTTCAAATCTTCTGGTTTTTGAGTCATTCGTTCGTCACGTGACAGCATGTAAAGAGATGACTCAAACCAGAGAACTCGAGAAATGAACGGATCAAATCTTTTTCCGGCTCTGACTGCATATGATTGACTTCTGTCTTTCATGTGATGAACGAATGACTCAATGTCTGAAAATTCTGATGTTCTGTGGGTCTCGTCCATCAAATCTGAGGTTTATCTTGTATTTTCTACTGGATTCGGGTCAGGTGATTGGCTGGGCCATTCTACAGCTTGATTTTCTTTCTCTGAAAGTATCTGAGAGTTTCCTCGGCTGTGTTTTGGATCATTGTCTTGCTGAAATGTCCACCCTGGGTTTATCTTCATCCTCTTGATAATGTAGATGTTGGACCGAAGCAGCTGATATTCATTTACACTGAGGAAGGGCAGAGGGTTGCTGAAGAACTACTGAGAGAGTTTAGCTGCTGTCTGGGTGTTCCATGTCTTTCTTCACCTTCTTTACTTTATGTGTTTAATGCTTTTTTCCCTGCGTCATTTATTTAATTTGTAAACTAATTAGTTTTATTTTCTTTACATATACAGATTTCTTAGGTGGTTTCCCAACATCCGGTGAACATTCCAAGTCAACAGGACCTTTAATAATATGGTTTATAAGAAAAATGGTGATGTGTTCAATACTTATGCACCTCTTTGTATTTATGCAAAATCATTGCTATCCAAAAAACAACAAGTTTTCATGCATGATCTTGAGTTATAAAACAATACGTCATGCAATTCACTGAAATTCAAAAGGAGTCTATACATGAATTGAGAAATAAAGCTGCAGTAGTTAGCATTTCTTCGCTATCTCCCTCTGCACTTGCTTTACTCTGTTTTTAACCAACTTCTGAAGCAGTAGTAATGCAATTTCCTGTGCTGGATGGATGTCCTTGAGCGGGTAAAAGCATGAGTGGATGTAAATGTCTTGAAGGACACTGCTCGCACTCAGACAGATTGTGGCTATTACTCTTGCTTACCGAGCTTCTTTAAAACGTTGTGGTGAATTTTCTTCAATGGCCGTTTGGAGATTCAGGAGCTTTGTAATACCTGGAGAAAGCCATCCATTAGCATGCCCATATAAGTGCGGGGAAATGATGTCATGGCGGTTCTTATTGGCTGAGGCCGCTGCAGGAATGTGCTCAGTCACAAGCCGCTGTGACGTCAACACAATATTATACACGGATCCATCTCAGCCTGACCGAACACGCGCTTCTAGATTTATGCTGCTTTCATAAAATACACAGATACTTCAGAGCGCTCGTCAGTGGAGAAAGATGATTGTTGAAAGTATGGAGAGAAATATGTTTGTTTAGTGTATAAGTGATGACTGAAACTTTGGAGGATCATAAGATTTTAAAGAGCCCCTATTTTGCATTATAAAAGGTCATATTTTGGTTTTGGGGGTCTCCAACAACAGGCTGATATGCATGCAAGGTCAATAACACTTTCATTGTCCTAAAATCAGTGCCGGAGCTAGCTCAACTGGCGCCTTTAGGCAAGCAACGAGAATGCTGCCCTCAAACCAAAAGTTATGCCACCTTCGAGCCGAAAAAGTGGAGGTGTGTAGCTGGGTGTTGAAATGATGCAGGGTTTGTCGTGAACATAAGTGAGCAGGGGGCACTGAGATGATGTGGGGTTTGTCGCATATGAACTGGTGCTGCCCCACCTGAAGGACATTACTGAACCCTCACTGGACTTCAGTTTGCCTACAGAGCGAACAGGTCTGTGGATGATGCAGTCAATATGGGACTGCATTATGTTTTGCAACACCTAGACAGACCAGGGACCTATGTGAGGATCTTGTTTGTTGACTTCAGCTCAGCCTTTAACACCATCATCCCAAAACTTCTGCCCAAATTAACTCAGCTCTCTGTGCCCACCTCTGTCTGTCAGTGGATCAACAGCTTCCTAACGGACAGGCAGCAGCTGGTGAAGCTGGGTAAATCCTCATCCAGGACCCGCGCAATCAGCACTGGGGTGTGTCCTTTCCCCTCTGCTCTTCTCCCTGTACACAAATGACTGCACCTCAAAGGACCCCTTTGTCAAGCTCCTAAAGTTTGCAGACGACACCACCCTTATCGGCCTCATTCAGGACGGTGACGAGTCTGCTTACAGACAGGAGATTAAGGAGCTGGCTCTCTGGTGCCTTCACAACGACCTGGAGCTCAACACGCTCAAAACAGAGGAGATGATAGTGGACTTCAGGAGAAACCCCCCTGCTCTCCCCCCACTGAGCATCATGGACAGCACTGTGGCTGCAGTGGAGTCATTCAGGTTCCTGGGTACCACTATCTCTCAGGACCTGAAGTGGGACACTCACATTGACGCCATTGTCAAAAAAGCTCAACAATGGCTGTACTTTCTTCATCAGCTGAGGAAGTTCTACCTCCCAAAGGTACCTTTGAAACAATTCTACACCTCCATCATTGAATCAGTCATCTACACTTCAATAACTGTCTGGTTTAGCTCAGCTACCAAATCTGACCTTCGAAGACTACGTCGAATAGTTTGGACGGCTGAGCGAATCATTGGTACAACCCTCCCTACTCTCCAAGAACTGTACTTATCCAGAGCGAGCAGAAGGGCTGCCAAAATCACTCTGGACCGCTCACACCCAGCACACTGCCTCTTTGAACTGTTACCTTCTGGTCGACGCTACAGAGCACTGCGCTATGTTGCCTCTATGAATGCTCCGGTCCCGGCTTATAATAAGTGTAGCCAAGCCACTAGGAGGCAGTGTTGTACCTGCGGTGATAGGAAGGGTCCCCTTTAAACGCGTACTTCCGATTAGTAGAGGAGCGGCGTTTCAATTTGGCGTGCTGGTGGTTGTCCGTCGCTGGAAGAATAATCTCTGGTAGGTTTTCTTTTTTTGTGGCATGTTATCCATTTTGAATGGAGTGTTAAAGTATAATTGCTTTTCAGATGATTTTAAGTGTGTGCCTTAGACATTTTCGTACTGGTAATTCGAAACTGTATCACTTGTGGAAATGAACGCCACTATATAGTGCATTTGAGTGTTGAGATTGTTAACAACGGTTAAAGTGAACTATTTTATAGTAAAATAACTCTTTATATTGTCTTCCTTAGAAATGTATATATTTTTAATATGTGGTTGCTCTTAGTTAGTAGGAGATCCCTTTAAATTTCCCATGCTCGTATTTTGGGCTGGATGAGTGGTGAATGCTGAACGAGCAGCATAGTATATTGCACGTGAGGATTGACGATCAATGGTAGGTCGTTTTATTGTGTAAAATTAACAGTATTTTTGTATGCACTAATTTGCAATCCTTCTATATAAGCGTTAAAAGCTTTTCCTTGCTTTAGGAAGCGTGTGGTGATTTATAGCCCTGTAACGGTGTACGTGTGTGAACGTGTAAAGTGTAGTGACTAAGCCACGTTTTACGCTGGTTTCATAATCGGCATAAACAAGCCTCATGGAGCCCACACCGTCTCCTTCGTAATTAGGAATTGCCTGAAGCTAATTCCAATACACATGCGTCTTTCCCCTTTATAAACAAAGGACGTGTTCTTACCCTGGTTACTAATTGACTCCCATCTGTGAGTTCTCGACCATTTGCTTGTCACATGACTATGATAATTAAGTTCTACATCCAAACATGATAAGGAAGCATTTGTTCCTCTCCGGGCAAACGGCCTCCTCCGCCCCTTTTCCGGCCCGGATAAGAAAAACCTCGTGACGGGCTCTAGACAAAAGCCCGCGCGATTTCTCGGACATTTCGCGTTTAAAAGCGTGTTTTGCTTTGATGTTTTATTGCTGATAGTTGTGTATGTTTTGCTATGCATGTAGGCATGTGTATTCACTATAATTGTGTCTAGAAATGAACTGTTGTAGCGTGTGTAACGCACGTAATTAACTGTATTTGATTAGGGCTATAATGTTTGGTCTCAAACTGAAGCTATAAGGCTTCAGAGAACATTGGTTCAAATGATGAAACTGTATCTGCAAATAATACTTAGTTATGAAGCTTTATTGAAGTTTGATAACGTGAATAAGATATTAAGCTCCAGCCATGACGCCTTCCTGGGCGTGGACATACAGGGAAAAGATGGGCGTGGGATAGGACCATACCCACGGTCATTGGACACTAGCCAAGTGGGTTTGTCTAAAACCCACCCGCTATAAAAGCCCAAACTGT
The DNA here is from genome assembly GCA_903798035.1 of Danio albolineatus. NCBI lineage: Eukaryota > Metazoa > Chordata > Actinopteri > Cypriniformes > Danionidae > Danio > Danio albolineatus. Next base: position 370,664 of record CAIGQQ010030400.1, on the reverse strand, counting down.
AAGATTTTATGTGCTTTCGCATTGGCTTTTGCTTGGGTTTCCGTATTGGCTTTCGCTGTGCTTCACGGGGGGGGTCTACGCACGAACTTTGCGTTGCACGCTTCCCGTCTTTACAACACGCCTGCCGGACATCGAGTGTAGAAGAGCCACCCAGCTCAGCCTGCGTCTGCCCCGCCGTAACATCTACAATCACGTGACCCCGTCCACAGGAGCTCACCGTGCCTCTGTGTACATCGCGGCTCACATGAACACAGTCTGACCTTACTGCTCGTATAGCCGTTTCTACAACCATCAGACGTCGCGTCATCCAGCAGTAGGATCAGTCATTCAACGTTTCGGACTCTGTCTCATGACCCTGCCAAAGAGCCTTTCTCAGGAGGAATTCCCTTACAGCGAACTTCCCGCGCGCTGACGTCAGACTCTCCGTCACTGGGAACAACGCTCTATGAGAAGAAGGAAAAGCCCTCTCCAAAGGAAATCCCCAACCACGTCAACGCGCTGCAACCAATCGGCTTCGCCGAGGTTCCCTCAGCCAGAGAACAGGCCACCAAACCGCAAGTAAACACAGACCAATTTTCATTACATGCTGAAGCTGGTAATTAAGTTGAAGTGCCTGACCGTTGTCAGTTTCTCTGCTTGGTGGTTTTCTCAGGTTGCAATACTAACTTAAGCAAGTGCTAGACGTCTCAGACTCTTTGTCGCTCATCCTCAGTCATTCTCATCCTAGAACTGTGTGTGTGTGTGTATCTGTATGTTTGTCTGTTTTGCGTAGAGTAGTTTACTGTGTGTAGCTTAATAAACTTGCGTTTCATTTTAAGATCCTTGTCGGAGTTTTATGTGTTTCTAAGTTACTGCCTCAGCTATATGGTCTTGCTACCTGGCTTGTGTAAATAGTGAAATCCTACTTATATTATTATCGTTGGCCACGTAATAATATAACATAGATTTACTAAAGATAAAGTTACACTGCTTACTTCTATGAGGGTGGACCAATAGATAACGTAAGCGTAAGTGTTAACATATTTCTGACGGTGAGTCAGTCGTCCGAATCTTCTGATTCGAATCCCCGAAAATTAATGTTAATTAATTTGAACTTTTGAGCTAATTCTTAAAGTACCGGACATCGTAGATGGTCCAGGCACTAAAGGTATCTATTTTTAACTTTTATTTTGCAGCTATGATAGCTAGCATTTTAGTACTGATTGCAATAAATCTATAGATAATGGTTTCTACTTGAAATTGTAAGGGTTGTAGTTGGTTTTTTTATGGTTATTGTTTAAATGCTTAAAATTGTTAAGAAAAGGTTGGATTGTATAATATGGGTTGATAAATTGAGTCTGGTTGTTTAATGCTGTTTTCTCTTTTAAGAGTTTTCCAGTCCAGCTCAATTGATTACTGTTTTCCCACCTTCATTTATTTTTGCATTTTGTTTTGTGATTTATTAACCTTGGTCTTGTTAATTATTATATTTTGAGTGATGCCCATGATTTGTTTTTTGTTTTTTTGTATTTTTATTTGACTATTTCTGTTGTGCTCTTGCAAAGCCTTGACATATAGTCTTGCTCAGTGTGATTACAGAAGAGGGGTATATTCACTTCCATATGCACAAGTGTGGGGTGTCACGAGTGTTAAATTTTATTTTATTTTTTTTTTTACGTATGAGTCAGTGTGCTGTGTAAGCCAATTGTAATTTCTTTTGCGTTTATTGTATTTTCTTTTTGCCATTGTAGTGTCTGGTACGATTTTTGGAATTGTTTTTACCTTTTAAACATTTGTAATTTCAGCTCATCGCTTGTCAGCTGGTGAGCAAACTCAGATACGAATAATCTATTGCATCTAATAAAGTGAATTGTGATCTATAGTAATTCTGCCTGGAGTACATTCATTTACTTGGATAGCCGTGCGGGACTCACCTTATTTCGTAACCTTGGGATCTCCTACCCAGAGTAATTAGAGTGGCGTAGTCAAAGATAGTCCCAACAAAGATAGACATATTCAAGCGCCCCATCATATAAGCATTTATTTTAACCTAATTATCCCAACAACTCCCATATGATTTAATGATATCATCCTTTTGTTAGGGCTAATCTGCGCTGATCGGTCCGATGACCCGGTCTGTTGTGATTGGTCAACTGGGTTCAGCATGAGACAGAGAGAAACACCCAACATGGCTATGAAGTATTTATTATTTATTTTTTATTGGTTTAAAAAACAGTTAACAATAGATTGCAGAAACTTGGAACATTAGGCGAAAAAGTTGAGATGTTACAATCTGCATTATACATTTTGAGAAAGAAAAAATAAGAGAGAGAGAAAAAAACAGAGGGAAAATTATAAGGTTATACATTGAAAGCCATTTTTTACTTTTAAAAGACTGTTTTTAAAAGATGTTTTTTTATGCCCATTAAAGACAAAATATATGACTTTTAATCAATTAAAAAAATTGCCAGAATCAGATTTTTCCACAAAAATTTACACTTGTGAATAAAAAAAAAACTTAAAATTAAATGATTAACAATATACTGAATGCACGATTTAGAATTGTAATCAATATATATATATGTCAAAAGTATTTAAACAAATATCAACATTTGTTTTTTCTGAGAAATAGATACATAGTTCCGTCCAAAATAGTTTATCACAAGTACTGTAACGCAGGGATGTGACACTGACAACTGAGGTGTGGATCCAAATGCAGGTTTATTAGCGAGGTTAGGTAAGCAATGGTCAACAGGTGCAAACAGATGTATATAGACCGTCCAGAATCATAGTCTAGAGCAGGCAAGAAGTCAGAAGGTTGACGGCAGGCAGAGATGAACAGATTAACAAGGCGAAGGTACAAACATGGGAAACCAAGACCAAGGAAACACGTTGTAATGTCACATAAAGTAAACAAGACTCAGCAACAGTGAGTGTAATCAGTCCTTGACAATCCTCAGGTGGTATGTGTGCAATCAGTGGTGGTTTGGAGCAGGAGTGTGTGTGTCTGTGTTGTATGACTGTGTTTGTAGTCCGTGAACAGGGTGAATTAGTATTTCTTGTGTGATAGTAGTGTTTACCAGCGATCTCTGGAAGTTAGATCGCTGATGATCGTGACAGGTACATTTACAAAAAAAAAAAAACGATGAACAATGGTTTCTTCCAGGTCGCAAAAAAGTACATTTGTTATCAATATGTAGCATATATTGACTAAGCAAGCTATTACTAGGATAACATCTATGTAATAATTTATATGTAATTTCTTTTTCTTTGTTAGTTAGCGAATATTTATGTGGAAGATTTCGAGTAGCGTCCCAGTTTATGTTATATGTGGCCAGCCATTTAATAGAAGAAGCTGGAATTATTTCATGATTAAAAAAAATTCAGCATCATACGATTAATAAATTTATCATCAACTATTAATATCCCTTCTATTGAGATTGGGCTGTTTGGTCTATAGGTATGATCCAAATGAATAGTTTGTACTCTTTTCAATGAAGTTTTTAAACCATTGGGAATTGCATTAATTACTGTGTTGTATTCTTTTACTGAGGGTTCAAAATTTAGCTTTTTAGAAAACTCAGAAAATGAATATAACGTACTATTGTCATTTAGTAATTTACTAATAAAAAATATCATTTGAAAACCATTTCTCAAAAAATAAAGATTTGTTTTCCTAAACAATACATTGGTTGTTCCAAATGAGGCAGTGCTGAAGAGAAAAATTGTGTTTGTACATTAATAACCATGATAATAAGACCTGTTTATGAAATGATGTTAATTTTATGGGTAATTTACCAAGTGTGAAGGGGCATTGTAACCATGGCTGTAAAGTAGCAGAGAATACATAAGAGCCAAATGCAGGAATGCAATAAAGCAATGCAGCTAAACACCAGCATATTACTCTACTCTTAAACCTAACCCCACACTGTAAACCCTAATTGTAACTAATTAATTGAATTGAGTTCTATTAACTTAAGTCATTACAATTCTTTTATACTTAAACTTGATGAGTATTTATAACTTCTTCTTATTTTTGAGTTTGTAAAAATTTTATCTTTTAAGTTAGGTGAACAATTTTGCCAGTTTAATTTAGACAAAATGTCTCTTTAAAGTTTCACTGACTCAAAATCTTTTAGCCCAGCGATTTTGCGTCTGACGTCATCCAGGTTCACGTACGTGCTCATGCTTCATTGTTTTTCTCAAGATGGCGGATCGCCTCGCTTCACACTTACAGTAAGTGAAATATTTACAAATCCAAGGAATATTAAATTAATGTTTTAAGCAATATAATCACAGTAACAGTTAAATGTAATGTAGAGTTGGTCAGAATGTTTGTTTAAAATTACAGATGTATTTTGATAAATTTATGTGGTTTACAGATAAAAATGATGGCTAATTTCATTTGTGAAACTCAAGATGGAGAAGTTATTTTAAAAAATGCTATCAAAATGTATGAGCTTGGTGACTATTTAAAGTCGTGATAAATAAAAAATAAGTTAATTGCTATTAAAATGTTTAAGCTGGGTGACTTAAGTATTTAAAGTTGGGAGAAATTAAAACAGGCGCCACGGTGGCGTAGTGAGTAGCACGTTCACCTCACAGCAAGAAGGTCGCTGGTTCGAGCCTCGGCTGGGTCAGTTGGCATTTCTGTGTGGAGTTTGCATGTTCTCCCCGTGGTTGCATGGGTTTCCTCCGGGTGCTCCGGTTTCCCCCACAGTCCAAAGACATGCAGGTGACATGCAGGTACAGGTGAATTGGGTAAGCTAAATTTTCCGTAGTGTATGTGTGTGAATGAGAATGTATGGATGTTTCCCAGAGATCGGTTGTGGCTGGAAGGGCATCAGCTGTGTAAAACAAATGCTGGATAAGTTGGCGGATCATTCCGCTGTGGTGACCCCCGTTTAATAAAGGGACTAAGCTGACAAGAAAATGAATGAGAAATTAAAACAATTAAGTTAATTTCTATTAAAATGTATGAGCTGGGTGATTTAAGTATTTAAAGTTGGAAGAAATTAAAACAATTAAGTTAATTGCTATTAAAATGTATGAGCTGGGTAACTTGGGTATTTTAAGTTAGTAGAAGCATCTTGCATGAGTGCAACAAACTCAAAACTTGATGTTTCTGTTTACTTAAAATAGAACATTTTATAACTTAAAAAATTTGACGTAACTGATTACCTCAAATTTTTTTAGTTTAGCCAACTTGTTCGGGATTACAGTGCAAGCAAAAACCACACACATTCAGTATTAATCTACACAGTGGCAAAAGTTGAATTATTTTGAAAATTGACCATGCTGCCACGATGGTGGCCATAGCAAAGGCAAACGGCAGATGGTCGCGAGTTCAGAAACGTATTTAAATTGGTATAGGAAGAAGCACGCGTCAGGTTTTTAACATGGTTTTGGATGCAATATGTGAACTGATATGAAATGCCGTCCAAACCAAACGGCATCTTTCTGGAGCTGACAAAAGGAAAAAAGAAAAGCAGAGGAAGAAAAGCAAGTTCAACTTAAAGGTATGTTCAACTAGACATTATTAGTAGTGTATACAATATAATATAAAATAATATAATACATTATTTAGTAGTGTGGTAATAGGACTTGTTTTAATAAATGCAATGATGCCCATGATCACAGAAATACTTGTGTAATATGTGGGACAAAAAGAGGCCACAATCAGCATGTTTCATTAAATAATCAATTAATTATCTATTCACTGATTCACCCTGCTGAAAACAACAGGTTTCCCTCTCATCGGGTACGTTTACATGGAAACCAATGAGATTAAGACAATATTCTGATTAAGGCCTCGTTTAAATTTTAAAATGGGGTTTTAGCATGAAAGCGATCCGCGTCCACACTAGCGTCTCACCCAGCGTTTCTGAACAGATCTCCATCCACAGTACTCCACCAGAAACGTACATCACGTGACCATTAGCGCACTCTGGGCATGCGCGTTCAAGTATAAACAGGAAGCACGTGTCTCGCTCGGCGTTTGGTTATTGTTAGTCATCAAACGCTGGTTGAATGATGAACGCGATGGCAAAGAAAGCGAGAGAGGTCTTCTTGTGGACAGACGACGAGGTCGAGTTGTTACTTAAAGTAACAAATGAATATAAAACATCCATGGCTATCGAAAATACAGTGTTTACAGTGAAGGCTGGTCTGCCGTCTTCCGGTGACGTTATAGTCATGTGCGCTTGACGAATAAGGGAAGGTTACGCAATGACCCAAAAGCCCCAATCACGTAGCAGATCTCAGCAGCCACGCCTCCATTTTCAAATGTCTCCGTTTTCCCCCATCCACACTGAGACGGAGCAGCAGCGTTTTAGAATGAAAATGGCCTCTCCAGCGTTTCCAAAAGGCTCCGTTTTCACGGCTCGAAAACTCCGGCGTAGTGTGGACGGATGGCGTAACCGTAGCAAAACTTATGCGTTTTAAAACGAAAA
>CAIGQQ010030400.1:229959-264233 GCA_903798035.1 Danio albolineatus | reverse complement strand
GCACATTTATCATGTATGGCCATAACCCCAAAGCGCTTCACAATCATGACAGGGTCTCCCCACTCCACCACCAGTGTGCGGCATCCACTTGGATGATGAGACGGCAGCCACAGACACACCAGCTATACTGTAGGTGGAGTGGAGAGACAGTGCTAGAGGCAATTTGGTGAATGCGGGTAATTGGGAGGCCATGATGGCTAGGGCCAATGGAGGGAATTTGGCCAGGATTACACTCCTACTCTTTATGAGAATTGCCATGGGGTTTTTAATGACCACACAGGGTCAGGACCTCGGTTTAACATCTCATCTGAAAGATGTCACATCACTATATTGGGGCATTAGGACTCACACAGACCGCAGGTAGAGCGTCCCCTGTTGTCCTCTCTAACACCAATTCCAACAGCAACCTAGTTTTCCCATGTGGTCTCCCATCCAGGTACTAACCAGGCTCAGCCCTGCTTCGCTTCAGTTTGTAACCGGTCTTGGGTTTCAGGGTGATATGGTTGTGGCAAAGTCCCTGTGAAATCAAAATAGTTTTTCTAGATGTTAGATTTAGGCGTATCCATAAGCTAGTGTGCTCCAAAACATTGACCAATATCGCAGTTAGAAGATATAAACATTCAAAGCTCTCTTTAAATTCTGTCTAAAAAACTTTTTGTGTTAATTTATTTTTATTTAATGTTAATGTAACATAATACTTAACACTACACAACAATGGGAAATCTATACTGTACATTCGGAGTATTTATTAATTTAGTTTATTTTAGTTCATTAAAATACAACTGTTCATTGTTAGTTTATGGAAAAGTGTGAATCACTGTTTACTGTTTAAACAAATGCACATATAAACACACTATATACACTGTAAAAAGTCTTGCTGATTTTTTGGTAACTTTTTTAATCATTCAACCTATATTAATCAAACTGACTAAAAATATTAAGTTAAAATTTAGGATAAGCTTAAATTTTTTTTACTTAAAACCTAATTAACTTACCCGTTCATTCAAAATTTTATCAAATTAAAGAATACACATTAGGTGTTACAGAAATCTAGTAAAAGTGTGAATCATCATTACCTGCTTTAAAGAAATGCACATTTAGAGTATAAACACTGTAAAAATCTTGCTGACTTTTTATGTCATTTTTTGATTACACTTTTACTAGATTTTGTAACACCTAACATGTATTATTTAAATGTAATTAAATTATGCCTCAAAGGGTAAACCTTAACTTATTTTACTACGTTAATCAGGTTTTATTAACATTTTTAACATAATTTTAACTTAATAATTTTAGTCAATTTGGGCACCACGGTGGCCTAGTGGTTAGCATGTTCGCCTCACAGCAAGAAGGTCGCTGGTTCGAGCCCCGGCTGGGTCAGTTGGCATTTCTGTGTGGAGTTTGCATGTTCTCCCCGTGGTTGCGTGGGTTTCCTCCGGGTGCTCCGGTTTCCCCCACAAGTCCAAAGACATGTGGTATAGGTGAATTGGGTAGGCTAAATTGTCCGTATAGTGTATGAGTGTAAATGTGTGTGTGATGTTTCCCAGGGATGGGTTGCGGCTGGAAGGGCATCCGCTGCGTAAAAATATGCTGGATAAGTTGGTGGTTGATTCCGCTGTGGCGACCCCGGATTAATAAAGGGACTAAGCCGACAAGAAAATGAATGAATGAATGAATTTTAGTCAATTTGATTAATATTAGTTAAAATGACTTGAAAAGTTAATTAAAAAACTGACGAAAAATATTAAGTTGAAACATGAAAAATGTACTTAAAACCTGATTAACTTAGTCAAATAAGTTAATGTCGACCCAGGCTCATTCTGAGAGCATGGTCTTAAGTACGTTTCTGGAGGCTGCGCAATACGTCCCGGGAGGTATGTCTTTTTGTTTTCGCGAATCCACGAGAGGCCGCTGCGTATGCTTTTTGAGATCTCAAATGTCTCTCGCGAATGCTGTTCGTGCCCGCTGTTCTCGCGTAAACTCATCGGAGGCCGCTGTCGGCTGACTGTTTGGCTGATTGAATGACTGACTGACTGACCGACCGATCGACTGACTCACCCTCCTCCTCCTTCCCTAAACCCAACCAAATTTTATCGACTGACCCATCCACTCACTTTCTTAAACCCAGACAACAACTTTCAAAGAAGCAATCCAGAAAAAAAGGAAAGCCCTCGTTTCATATTTACCATGTTTTCAGACTTTACAGAGTTTTCACCCTGTTATTTAATGGTTTATTTAATTTTTTGGATTCTGTTTTTGTCTTACCTGCTTTCTGGAACCGCTCTTCACCAGACTCAAACCCTACGGACGAACACAGCGAGCTAACCGGACAAACTGATTGCAGTGGGAAAGTTGTCCACACGGAGGCGATCGGTCGGCTGGTAAGCGCAAAAAGGAACGGCGTCACACCGCCCTGTTAGTGTTCGTTTAAAAAAATGAAACGCAGCCATACGTACCCCTGACTACATAATGTGCGGTCTTCAAAAACATTCGTGGGACTACGTTTTCACAATGAGCCTGTGTTGGTTGATGTTTACTCTTTGATGCATAATTTAATTAACTTTAAAAATAATACGTCAGGTGTAACAGAAATCTAGTAAAAGTGTGAATCATCATTATCTGCTTCAAACAAATGCACATTTAGAGTATAAACACTGTAAAAATATTGCTGACTTGTTTTTTTAATAACTTTTCAAGTCATTTTTTGATCACACTTTTACTAGATTTTGTAACACCTAACATGTATTATTCATTCATTCATTTTCTTTTCGGCTTAGTCCCTTTATTAATCTGGGGTCGCCACAGCAGAATGAACCGCCAACTTATCCAGCATTTGTTTTACGCAGCGGATGCCTTTCCAGCCACAACCCATCTCTGGGAAACACATCCATACATTCTCATTCACACACATACACTATGGACAATTTAGCTTACCCAATTCACCTGTACCGCATGTCTTTGGACTGTGGGGGAAACCGGAGCACCCGGAGGAAACCCACGCAACCACGGGGAGAACATGCAAACTCCACACAGAAATGCCAACTGGCCCAGCCGGGGATCGAACCAGCGACCTTCTTGCTGTGAGGCGAACGTGCTACTCACTACGCCACCGTGGCGCCCACCCTAACATGTATTAATTAAATTTAATTAAATTATGCATTAATGGGTAAACCTTAACTTATTTTACTACGTTAATCAGGTTTTAACTAAATTTTTTAGCGTATGCTAAATTTTAACCTAATATTTTTACTCAGTTGAATTAATTTAAGTTAAAATGACTTAATATTTTTTGTCAGTTTTTTAAAAAACTTTTCTTAAATTACTTAAATTATTCAAATAAGTTAATGTTTACGCTTTGATGCATAATTGAATTAAATTTAAAAATAATACATGTCAGGTGTTACAGAAATCTAGTAAAAGTGTGAATCGTCATTATCTGCTCTAAAGAAATGCACATTTGGACTATAAACACTGTAAAAAGTCTTGCTGACTTAATTTTTTGGTAACTTTTCAAGTCATTTCAACTTATATTAATCAAACTGACTAAAAATATTAAGTTAAAATTTAGCATAAGCTTAAAAAGTGTAGTTAAAACCTGATTAACTTACCCTTTGATGCATAATTTAATAAACTTTAAAAATAATACACATTAGGTGTTACAGAAATCTGGTAAAAGTGTGAATCGTCATTATCTGCTTTAAAGAAATACACATTTGTAGTAAATATGTGTTGATTGTTTGCAGACAATGCAAGTAGTGTCCTTAAAATGCTTCGAAATCTATTTTTTCCTCTTGTTTTTTGATTTCAGAGTGAAAAATGACTTTTGACAAGCTTGTGACCTTTGCTCATTAACGCAGCTTGACTTGTTGTTGAAGTTGACCTTTCGGCTTTACGGATTCCCTTCCCGTTTTCACGTACTCCATTGATGGCATGTGTTGACAGCAGCCATCTACTTTACCATCTACTTCACCACACGTCTTCATCAGATGAGAGAATCAAGCTTTATCCGGGCCGGACGAGCACCTGGAATGTCACTGAAGAGGGTCACTTCATCAGGACGGCTGTAATGATTTTACCACTTCGCTTTATTTCGACAGTAACCATGACAGAGGCAGGAGCCATCCAGCGGGCACTGGACGGACCAGAGACCTCCCATCATTAGGGCTGATGAGGGACCCTTTGGTAGGACATCCATCTTTTTATATGTCTAGACGTGGACCGATTGAATTAAGGCAAAATTGTTGGCCCCATGCAAAAAAATGGCTGCCATTTACTTAGAGTTTCTGTAAAAGAAGTCATTCAAAACCCTATAATCATGAGCTGCACTGTAAAGAAACTATAAATAATGTCAAATGTCAAATCGAGCATCAGAATGGGGAAGAACGGTGATTTTATGTGACTTTGAGCGTGGCATGGTTGTTGGTGCCAGACAGGCTGGTCTGAGTATTTCAGAAGCTGCTGATCTACTGGGTTTTTCATGCACAACCATCTCTAGGGTTTACAGAGAATGGTCCGAACAAGAGGAAATATTCAATGAGCGGCAGTTCTGTGGGCGCAAATGCCTTGTTGATGCCAGAGGTCAGACGAGAATGGCCAGACTGGTTCCAGCTGATAGAAAGGCAACAGTAACTCAAATAAACACTCGTTACAATAGAGGTCTGCAGAAGAGCATCTCTGAACGCACAACACATCCAACCATGAGGCGGATAGGCTACAGCAGCAGAAGACCACACCGGGTGCTGTTCCTGTCAGCTGAGAACAGAAAAACTGAGGCTACGATTCACACAGGCTCACCAACACTGGACAATAGAAGATTGGAGAAACGTTGCCTGGTCTGATGAGTCTCCATTTCTGCTGCCACATTCAGATGGTAGGGTCAGAATTTATCGCCAACAACATGAAAGTCTGGATCCGTCCTGCCTTGTATCAACAGTTCAGGCTGTCTGTGGTGTAATGATGTGGGGCATATTTTCTTGGTTCACTTTGGGCCCATTAGTACCAATTGAGCATCGTGTCAACGCCACAGCCTACTTGAGTGTTGTTGCTGACCATGTCCATCTCTTTATGACCACAGTGTACTCATCTTCTCATGGCCACTTCCACCAGGATAACGCACCATGTCATAAAGCGTGAATCATCTCAGACTGGTTTCTTGAACATGACAATGAGATCACTGTACTCAAATGGCCTCCACAGTCACCAGAACTCAATCATATAAAGCACATCTGGGATGTGGTGGAACAGGAGATTTGCATTATGGATGTGCAAATCTGAAGCAACTGCAGGATGCTAACATGTCAATATGGAGCAAAATCTCTGAGGAATATTTCCAATATTCCGTTTCCATATTGAGTTATTCATGTGTTTATTTACATTTATTCAAAAAGTGACTTGAATTAGCTTTTTATTCTTTTAAAGTGCTATATTGTCTGTGTTGGTGTTGTATATTACGCTACAGAAACCTTGTAATAAACAGCAGCACATTTTCTGTTATTTTACAGACTTATTTCTCAACAAATAATTTCTTATACGTTGTAGTATTTTAAACTACTAAAATGCCAATAAAAGCCACTTTGTTAAACTGTAGAGTTGGATTTTTAATATAAAACATTGACAGAGCAGAGATCAACATCCCATAATGCAATTCACAACTGGAAATAAATGTAAAACATTTGTGAATCATAAAATAGGGAAATGGCGCCATGTTGGCGTAATGAGTAGAACGTTCGCCTCATAACAAGAAGGTCGCTGGTTCGAGCCCCGGCTGGGATAGTTGGCATTTCTGTGTGGAGTTTGCATGTTCTCCCCGCGGTTGCGTGGGTTTCCTCCGGGTGCTCCGGTTGCCCCCACAAGTCCAAAGACATGTGGTATAGGTGAATTGGGTAAGCTAAATTGTCCGTAGTGTATGTGTGTGAATGAGTGTGTATGGATGTTTCCCAGAGATGGGTTGCAGCTGGAAGGGCATCTGCTGCATAAAACATATGCTGGATAAGTTGGCGGTTCATTCCACTGTGGCGACCCCAGATTAATAAAGGGACTAAGCCGACAAGAAAATGAAATGAATGAAAATAGGGAAATTGTTAATTAACTGATTAAAACAAAACACAATGCCTAACACATAAAACTACATTTCTCTTATGATTATATGCTCCAGTTTATCAGCAAGTGACCATTTTGTTCTCTTTTGTTTCTCGTTGGATGGAAACGCTGCTATATTCGCAAATGTTTTAATGCAGTTTATATTATAGTTTATTCATCATCTTTAGCTGGAAAGACAGCTACTTGGAACATATTAAGTTGATCAGCTGCTCATTATTGCAGTTATAATCAGCCAAGGAGTGGCGCATTGGGTAACACGATCACCTCACAGCAAGAAGGTTGCTGGTTCGAGCCTCAGCTGGTTCAGTTGACATTTCTGTGTGTAGTTTGCATGTTCTCCCTGTGTTGGTGGGGGTTTCCCAGTGATGGGTTGCAGCTGGAAGGGCATCTGCTGCATGAAACATTTGCTGGATGAGTTGGCGGTTCAATCCGCTGTGGCAACCCTTGATTAATAAAGGGACTACAACAATTCACTTCAGCGTTTACAGAAGAGAAAACATCCAGTGACTCTCAGTTCCAACACAGGCTCATTCTGATTACGTACCCCTACATACATTTCTGGCGAACGCCAAATACGTCCCTAGAGCTGTTTTTTTTGCAGATTTAGTTTTTGTGAATCCACCAGAGGCCGCTTTGTACGCTTTTGAGATCTCAAATTTTCCATTAACACTTGCTGTTCTCGCGTAAATCCAAAATAGTTGCACTGACTGACCGACCAACCGACCAACACCCCCACCCTCCTCCTTCCCTAAACCCAACCAATAGTGTTTTCAAAAGCACAGATTGACCTGCCCAGCCACTTCCCTAAACCCAACCAATAGTTTAAAATAGCACTCCAGAAAAAGAAAAGCTCTCAGCTGATTTTTACTACGATTTCAGATTTACCACATTCTCACCCTGTTATTTACTAGCTTATTTTATCTTTTAGATACATTTTTTTGTCTTACGCGCTTTCTGGAACTGTTCTTCACTTCACTGGACAAACTGGTAACAGCAGAAAAGCTGTCCATACTTAGGTTAGCAGTCAGCTGGTAGGTGAGAAAAGAAACTTCGTCATACCACCCTGTATCGTTCGTTTTAAACACAAAATGCAGCCATAACTCATACCTCGGGATCTCCAGAAATACATATAGGGCTACGTCGTCAGAATAAGCCTATGTTGCTCAGTTTTGTAGCTGAAAAATGGCAGCTAAGACAGCAGGTGGTTGTAAGATATCTAGAAAATAAAATTTCCTACAATTTTCTAAAATGACTAGCATATGCTAACCGAAAGCTTCATTAAGTGAGGTAGTCGACAAAATCAATAAACAGAGGATGCTGTGATCATTTTAGCTGTGTATTTAGTGATGATAGAGATAGAGAAAGGCCAGAAATGAGGCAAAATCTGTTATCTCTATCATCGAGCATGAATGCAACAGATGAAGCCTGATTTCTGTTGTGTTTATACGGCAGGGAACAGGATCAATTTTAGAAGGAGACGAAGAAGGAGAAGGAGAGAACGAAGAATGAAGAGCAGAAGATGATAAAGAAGGACAATAAGAGAAAAAAGGCAGAGGCTAAGAGGAGAAGAAGGAGGAGAAGAATAAGCAGAAGGAGAAGAAGATGAAGGATGAGGATAAGAGGAAGAAGGATGAGGCAGAGAAGAGAAGAAGGACAAGAAAAATAGGGTGAAGCCGAATAATAAGGCAGAGAAGAAGCGGAATATGAAAGAAATGAAGAGGAAGAAGAAAAAGAGGAAGAAGGAGGAGGAAGAAAAGAAGAATCACCTACTACTCAGTCGGTACTTCATTGGAATTTAAATGTACTACTCGACCGTTAGAAAAGTGCGTTCTATACGTAGGGTTTATTTATAAACTAAATTTCGAGAGGATCACATGCTTATGATTGAACACAGCTAGTACCACATCAGCTCAGCACAATGCACCAATCAGGCGAATTCTGACGCACTATAAATTATCAATGCGTTCTACTCCAGTCATCTTCGTCTTGAAGAATCCCCCCTTCCACCCCAACTCCTCCCCTTCTCTGATAGGGCGGCACGGTGGCCCAGTGGTTAGCATTGTCGCCTCACAGCAAGAACTCTGATGGTTCAGCCTCTTCTTGAGCTAGTCAGCGTTTCTGTGTGGAGTTTGCATGTTCTCCCCGTGTTCTCGTGGGTTTTCCTCAGGTCCTCCGGTTTCCTTCCACCGTCCAAAAAACATACAAGTAAATCGACTACTTTAAATGGCCTTTTAAGCCAATTCTAGTCAGATATATCTCAGCACGTTCACAAGCGGGGGGAGTTCTCGAGACTTACCTGAGCTTAAACTCTCCTCTCGCCCTTTAAACGGGAGGGAGCCCCGGGCTTAAGGATATTCTGAGCTCAGGGCTCTCTCCCGGGACAGCATGCCAAATACGCTTTACTCTCAATCATCAGCTAAGTGTGAACTCTTGAAAGTATGAATGTGAGTAGTATGAATGGGACTCGGACGTACTACATCCGCCATTCTGTCACGATCATGTGACTTACCCGTACCAGTTGTGTCGCTTCACTCCCATTCATGAATTCTTTTCGGGGCATCCTGAGATATCGTAGCGTCCATTGAATGCACATTTCACAATCTCCCCGAAAGTAGTAGGTCCTCTCACATACTGTTTTTCAGATTCTATGAACTACTCGGCTCACATACTGTTTTTAGTGTACTATATAGTATGGAAGTGTAATGGACCCAGCCACAGACTCCACAAAACAGAACAACAGAAGATTAGAGAAATGTTGCCAGGTCTGTAGATTACTTGACACACTCTCATCCATCAGCCTCATCTAAACAGCACAGATGGCCTGAGCGCAGTCTCTGATGCTGTACACTTAAAAGATACAAAAATAAAACAATATTGTCTAACAGTTAGTGAGACCACGCACTAAAAATACATACTTCCAAAATAGACACATTTAAAAAAAAATCTTTTTCAAGGATTACTTACATAACTTCTGCATGCCTAATATTATAGGAGAGTGAGTTCCAGAGTTTGGAAGTAAGGTAAAAAAGCCTGGTCACCCATAGAGAGCAGAAGAGTGGGGAACTGTTTAAAATGTGGAACAGGAGGAACGGAGGTTACGTTTAGGAGGCACACCTAAAGTTCAGAGAGATATTGCGAAGCTATGAAAGGCCTTATGTAGAGGTTGGACAATGAAACTAAAAGGCCTGGTTTTAGACCACAATAATTCATTAGTATGGTGTAGGGCCTCCTTTTGTGGACAATACGGCATCAATCAATCTTGTGAATGACAGATACAAGTCCTGCACAGTGCCTGAGGGACTATGAGCTGTTCTTCTTTAGAATAGTGTTTAGGTCACTACTGATGCTGCTGGAGGAAAACGTTTCCTGACTTGCTCCTCCAGAACACCCCACCCGATCTGTGTACTGTGCAGGCCATGGGAGATGTTCAACTTCACTTTCATGTTCATCAAACCACTCTGTCACCAGTCTTACTGTGTGTATTGGTATATCATAATCTTCATACACGGCAACTCCTTCAGGATACAATGTTTGAACC
This sequence comes from Danio albolineatus, assembly GCA_903798035.1. NCBI lineage: Eukaryota > Metazoa > Chordata > Actinopteri > Cypriniformes > Danionidae > Danio > Danio albolineatus. The sequence continues at coordinate 254,596 of CAIGQQ010030400.1, read as the reverse complement.
ATTGGATGCACATGGTCCTCCAGAATGGTTGGGTAGTCCTTGACAGTGACGCACCCTTCTAGCACAAGTATTGGGCTTAGGGAATGCCATGATATTGACCCCAAACCATCACTGATTCACCCCCATGCTTCACTTTAGGCATGCAGCAGTCTGGGTGGGATGCTTCTTTGGGGTTTCGCCACACCATAACTCTCCCGAATGTGGGAAAGGCAGTGAGAGTGGACTTATGGGAGAACAATACACGTTTCACACTGTACACAGCAGAAAGATTTTCACTGCTGACACTATTCAAACTGACATTTGTCATTGGAACAAGTGACTAAAGGTTTAGTAATAGCATCCCAGCCATCTATATGTCATAAACAGTTTTGGTGTAAACAGTCGAGCTGTACAATAATTCTGCAGTGAGTTGGGCAACTGTGGTTATATGTTTTTTTTTTTTTTTTTTTTTTTTTTGATCCAATCGGGATTGGCACCTTTCAGACAGCTTCCCCTTTGTCCACGGTTACTCCTGCCGGATGTGGTTTGTCCTTCTTGATAGTTTGCTGGCTTTACTCTTGACACATCACAAAGACTTGCTGTCTTGGTCACAGATTTTGTCCTTACAAAACTGTTCTTGTAAAACTGTGCTATTACTCTGTCATTTAAACCACACTCTGCTCTTGCTGCTGGTCTACTGGTGGAAAGTGTCTAGTTCAAATATGCAAAACTGGTGCACATGTGGGTTAAAATGTCAGAGAGATGAAATAATTTGTTTCTGGTTTTGTTCATAGTGGTTTAGGTAATATTTGTAGAGATGGGTTATTAGTTGTCATTTGAATGATACTAGTAAATCAGCAGTCTGTGTAATGGGAACATCATTTCATCAGTGAGGAACATTGAATTAAAAGGTTTTGTAAAGTGACTTATAGCCTCTCTGTGATGATACCACAAGGTGACACTCACTTAAATGCACTTAAGTTGAATGCACTTAACTTAAGTTCTTTAGTTTGAACTGCTCCTCTAAGACAGATCCATCTAGGTTATTGTAAGAGGTCTAGTTTTGCATAGTGGGTGGGTAGAGCCAATAAGCATAATGTTATTCTTTTAAGTGTTCAAGCATATAAAAATTTGGACATTCATTTGTATCTCATTAAAATACAGTGTTTCGAGCAGGGCTTAATTTGTGCCAAAACACGCCAGATCTGGCACATCTGAAATCTGATCCGGCACCTCATTTTACTGATCCCCCTCCTCAACCACCCACCTCCCCTGTCCACTCTTCACTTTCTTCTGCGACTCCCCAACCCTCTTCAACACATCTTCTCTCGTCATCCGTGACACCAGCCCCGGCTCTTCACTTTTGTCCGCGACACTTCTCCATCCTCAGGTAACATGCCGGAACCATTACCCCAAACTCTTCCGGGACCTCGCAATTCACGAATTAAGCACTGGTTTCGAGTAAGTAATAGCTGAGAGATGACCAAGTTTGGAGTGAATAAAGGTGGTAAGACCGAGAGACCTAAGGACATGACCCAAGGTGAAATACACATGGAAAATAGCAAAGGGCTTTGAATGGATCCCTGTGGAATGCCACATTTGAGTGGACCAGTTTTGGACTTGAGCCCTCTCACACAGACAGACTGCGAGCGGTTTTGAGAGGTATGTCTCAAACCACATAAGTGCAATATCAGTTACGCCAAATACAGCTTTCATCCGAGGTAATAATAGAAAGTGATCCACTGTGTCAAAGGCTGCACTTAGGTCAAGAAGGATCAAAATTATATGGCAGGCAGCATCCGCAGCAAGAAGCAGATCCTTTGTGACCTTCACTAAGGTTGTTTCAGTGATATGAAACTTGCGAAAGTCGTATTAAAGAGGCTCAAATAAGTTGTTCATTGTAAGGTGTGCATGCAATTGGGATGCCACTATCCATTCAAGAATTTTGGCAAAATATGGGATAGGATGGGAACTATTGAGATTGTCCAGATTAATGTTGGTCCTTTGAGGAATCGGCATGACTAAAGCAGTTTTTAAAAAAAAACAATAGATTAGTAACTTGTTGACAATACTCAGTCTAGCATTGCGCATGCGGGCGTAACATGCTTTGTTTAGGTTTTCCAAGTTTCAATGACCATAGGAACCCTATTTCCCAGTGTTCCCTAAACTCCTCCACATCGGCAGATCTCAGATCAGCAGAGCAGATTTAGGATGAGCTTAACAGGAGATTTGCATCTTATCCAACCATTTGGCGAATCTGAGAAAATTATATACTGTATGTATATATAACAATATGGGGCGGCACAGTGGAGCAGTGGGTAGTGCTGTCACTTCAAAGCAAGGTCACAGGTTCGAGCCCCAGCTGGGTCAGCTGGCATTTCTGTGTGGAGTTTGCATGTTCTCTCGGTGTTTGTGTGAGTTTTCTTCGGGTACTCTGGGTTCCACCACAGTCTAAACACATTCACTCTAGGTGAATTGGGTAAGCTGGGGGTTGAGCGTTGGGCTAATGACCCACCTAGATGTTACAAAACACCAACATGATGCGGCTAAAGATCAACTTCGATATAAACGACCCTGGGAGTAAATATATCAATATGGTTTCCAGCTGAAGATGAATCCCTGCCACGTAAGGTTAAAGCAGTATCCCGTCAAGCTGTACCTAATAAAGTGGCCAAAGAGAGTATAAACGTCATGAGAAATGCTTTGTTCCTGTGGACACATGTTGCTTTAGGAAGCTCGTCTAATTGTGCTGAGCTATTTTCAGTTTTCTGCTGCCCGAGGTTTTGATTAATTTGGTCAATGTCAAAATTACAAATGTTCATTCAGATTAATGCAAGAGCAAGATGCTGCAGCTGTCACTAGGGATTTTCAGCCAACGGCTCAGTTTTTTTGTCAGCTTCACAGACTGGATGAGAAGAGAAAAAATTCAGCAGGTCTGGAATATGATGCTGCTGTCGCTGGTGTTGGTCCGTAGCTCAGCAACATGGAGGAAACAGGCAAAGCTCATTAGCAAAAACTATATAACATTCCTCCTTAAACCCATGTTTCATTCGTCATTCTCTTGGTTTGGTTTGAGAAAGACAGCAGAATTCGTTTTAAATCTAACATTAATGAGGTGCCTCTAAAAATAGCCCTCGAAATCATATTTTAGAAAGTTGGAAAGGCAAATAAAGTGACTTCAGTCAGAGTCTAGTCCATTGAAAATGCAAGCAAAGCTTTAGTAGCATTTGGAGTGATTTATTTTAAAGAATTCTGTGGAGCAGAACTGCTTAGAAGAGCTTAAATTGCAGCATAATGCTCTATGTTTCAATAAATGCTGCACCTTTAGGTGATAACTATCTGAAGCTCTTGTTTTTTGGCTCATTTTGAATCTGCCGATCATTTGAATCAGTGACTCACTCTGCTTTGATCACTTGAATCAATGAATCACTAATTGGAGACTCACTCTGACTGGTTCATTTAAATCAGTGAATCATTTACTAGAGATTCACTTTATCCAAATAAGCGAGTTGTTAACACATTTCTTTTAACTGCGGATTGTGTTATTTTAGTACTCTTAGATCTGACTGCAGCTTTTATTACCATTTGTCACAAGATATTGCTGGACAGACTCAATTAGTGGATAGGTATATCTGGTACAGTGTTTAATTGGTTTGTGTCTTATCTCACTGACTGCTCACTGTTTATCTGTTTGGGTGGACATAGATCTCAGACTGCCCCGTTGCGTCAGGGTGTCCCCCAAGGATCTATTCTTGGCCCACTCCTATTAAGTATCTATATGTTGCCTCTTGGACAGATTATGCATACATTTGGCCTGTGGAACTACTGCTACACTGATGACACACAGATTTACATCAGTGCTCAACCTGATCTCACCTCCGCTATTGTCAGTTTTATTTGCCTGTCTACTGGAAGTTAAAGCCTGGATGAATCAAAATGTCCTTACTAATTAGCGCTCCTACCAATGTTCACCAGTGTAATGATTTTAAACTCTCTGTTGTTGATCTCCAAGAGGTTCCGTCTACCCAGGTGCTCAACTTCAAACAATTGACAAAAACAGCCTTCTTTCACCTATGTAACATTGCATGGATTAGACCTATTCTATCATGGCCTCATGCGGAAAGGCTTGTATATGCCTTTATCACATCACGTCTTGATTTCTGTAACTCACTCTTCGGGGGCCGACCAACAAGCTCTTTTAGACATTCATTCAATCATTTTCTTGTCGGCGTAGTCCCTTTTTAAATCCGGGGTCGCCACAGCGGAATGCCAACTTATCCAGCATTTGTTCTACGCAGTGGATGCCCTTGCAGCCACAACCCATCTCTGGGAAACATCCATACACACTCTTTCACACTCATACACTATGGACAATTTGACCTACCCAATTCACCTATACCACATGTCTTTAGACTTGTGGAGGAAACCGGAGCACCCGGAGGAAACCCCCGCGAACATGGGGAGAACATGCAAACTCCACACAGAAATGCCAACTGATCCAGCCGAGGCTCGAACCAGTGACCTTTTTGCTGTGAGGCGACAGCACTACCTACTGTGCCACTGTGTCACCCCAGGCTAACAACTCACCTTGTGAAAATTAGATGTTATGAAACAGCAACATGGCTCAATATCAACTTTGATGTAAACGGCTCTGGGAGTAAGTAAGGAGGTCTAATAAATTTACCTTCAACTGTTTGTGTTCTGTATCAATATTAATTTATGCTGTCCATAGAGTTTAGGTTCTGTTAGACCTGCAATAGTTTATCAGTGTCACACCTACCTATAGTTGTGGTGGCCTTATTGGGATTTAGTATCAGTTAAATCCAATAACCAACAAAGAGGTAACAAAGCCAATGTAAGTCGTTCTCTGGTAAAGACAATACAAGTCGTGCTGACTTGAGTTAAAATTTAATCTGAATGTTTTAAGCCAATGAGCTCTTAGCATTTACTGCACCACAGCCTTTGATCCTAAGAGCAGGGGAAATGTTAACCCAGACATTTCTGGACCAGAGAAAACACAGGTCCTTCCAAATGTTTACATCGTATTTCTCATGTAGTACAGGTGGAGAAAAAAGAAAAACTAGCTAATATTTCAATGAAGCTCAAATCAGCTGGGTTTATTTTGAAGTAGTTCACTATTTTGGTAGTAATTTGCGCCACGGGTTTCATAATGTTAGTTTTGGAGGGCTCATTGTGAGAGCGCCGGGTTCTGGTAGATTAGCCATCTGCACAGTGTAAACACAGACCTCTTCTGCTCTAAGAAAAGAGCTACAGCCGTGAGCGCCATGCTATCGTGCTTTCAGTGAGCTAAATAATGTGCGATTGAACCGCTTGGGGGGGCAAGGGGGTTCATTAATGTAAAAATGGCAACAAGCTCAGTGACTCAGAACGCAAGTATTTACATCACAAAGATAAAGGTCACACCTTTGAATAATGTTGTGCTTGCGTTAAAAGGCCAAGCGTGATAGTCATGTTGTGGGAGTTAGCACATGGCCTGAGTGTGTGCTTTTTCGAGGAAACCTGTGAGGGTTTTTCCCCCCTCAGAACATGCTGCGTTTATTGACGCAACTTTTTAGGTGGTCCAGTGGAAAGTGGAGAGCCTCCGCACACTTGGGGTCTGCACAATGTTGTACTTTTTCCCCCGTTGCTAAAGGCTAATGTTATTTCTCGCTCTCTGCGCTGCCTGTTTCGAACAGGTTTCATAAGCTTTTACGAGACATCAAAGGCAGAGCAGGCTAGCTCTTGTTTACAAGTCTCTTAACATGCTAGCTTGTGTGTAAGGGTTTGATTGAGGTCATGTTTTGCTTAAACATCAGTAAAGATGGAAATTGTTTCGATCAAACTGTAGTACCGAACTATATCGCTCAATGCAAGCCAACCCTGGTAGCAAAGAATTCTGGCCCAGATTTGGCATAAATCTGGCACAGCAGGCTTTCATCTGGCACTGGCATACAGCACGTTGGCCAAACATGGCCATGGTTTGGCAGAGGTGGCACCGTCTTTAAGGCAGCACACAAGATTTGGGCCAGATGTAAAATGCAATATTTGGCCCAGATGTAAGTCATTGATATGTGGGCCACGTAAGTTTTGTCTTTTTTGACCCACATTTAAAATACCTTTTTATTATTTTCAAATATAGAAATAAAACTCTACCAATCAGGTCGCTTCAAGAAAAAGCACACCTATAGCATGTGTAAAACGCAATGACTTATGGGTTTATCAATTTCCTTGCAGTCGTGTCACACCAACATATCAGGCCCAGTTATGGGTTATTAACTTGGCTTAACCCAGATATGGTCCATGTTTGGCCCTTGTCTGGAAGCTAGACTTGGTCCAGTCATGTACCGTAATTCACTGCAGCATGTGGGCCAAGCAAAAGCTGATTGTGCGGGCCAGAGCTGGGCCCAGGGCCGGATTAACCAATGGGCATTACGGGCACAGGCCCAGGGGCCCATGCGCACTTTGGGCCCCTGCGAGGGAGGGAAAATGCCGATTTTGGAGTGTCTATTTAGGTTACGTGCAAATAGCGCACCTTGTTGGAATAAGTGAAGAGCGCAATTTAAAGCATTGTGAGTGGCGTAGCTTGTAAACATGGCATCATGTTTTGACATGATCGATCATCATCCCAATTCGAAACCAGCATCTAATAAACTAATTTTTCTTTTTTCCCCTATTACGTCAGATTGGAAATACGTTTATTTTTGAAGAAAGGAAATATTTTTGTTTAAAAATAATGAAAATTATGAAAATGTGATATTAAATACCCATGAGCCACTTGTGACTTTATAAGGTTTAGCCTATTTCATATGTGTATAAGCAGCATCTAAATAGTTATTTTAAATATTCTATAAATAGTTATTTTTCACCTGGTGTTAAATGTTAGCAACATCTTAATATAACTAATTTGTATTTACAATGAATACCCTTTAAAATTTGTATTTTTAGTAAAGCTTCAGTGAACTTGATCAAGTATATTAAAAACCATTTAAAAAATAGGGCTTTAAAAATTAAGTAAAATCTTTGTAGACTATAAATGTGTGCAATACATCATAGATTCATTTTATTAAAAAATATTATATTATTCTTATTTTTTAATTCAACTGTTGCAGTGCGTGTTTGATTAGGGGGCCCTACAAGACAATGTGCCCAGGGGCCTCTGAATTCTGAATCCGGGCCTGGCTGGGCCAGAGATATTTTGCTATGTGGGTAATAGTCGGTACTAATGTTCCTTCAATTCATGGTACAACAAACACTGTTAGGCTACATCTGACGTTATAGAGCCCTATTAGTAGATTTGTGAGGTCAGGAAAGTATAAATGATCTTCACTCTTGATGTCTACTGAAAGGAACACGGTGTTCACTTGTTAGGTAGAGTACTAGTAATATTTGAATAACAGTAACAAGAGATAATTCAATCATAACGTAATGTTAAAACAGCTATGATAGCATTATTGATCAATATGTGGCTCCTTTGGGGTTCTCGGAAGCTGTAGAAATTAAAAACGTAAAACAGGAAATACGATGGGACCATTGTTTTTGTTTACATCCCCCAAAATGGTCTATACATATGTGCTGGAATCTAGGATTACGCTAGTAGCAGCCAATCAAAAAGATAAGACATAAGCAATAAGGCCCGGCACTGCCAGAAAGGCTATAACTCTCTCTCTCTCATGCAACATGATACGCAACGTCTCACTGTAAAATCTCTTCATTTCCTTGCCCCCATTCAGAGTGCTTTGAAGTCAACTTTTTAAAGCAGAAAGGGAAGTGCTGGACTGGAACATTGAAGCCCTTTTGATGCCAATACTTCCAATAATATGCTCTAAGTGTTATGTAACTACTTATTCCAAGGGGTCAAGCTTATTATAAGACCGTAATGTCAATAAAGTTTACACGATGAACTAAAATACCTACTTTTTATTATGCAGTTGTTGACTCGCAAAGTATTTTAATAGCTATCATAGTTATGTTCAACTTAGGAATCTCAGTATATCGTTGAACAGAGCTGGATTTTATTAAACGTTTGTACCGTTGTTACTTCACACAGCTTCAGGTTATATCAAATTAGAGACGACGCCTCCAATTATTGGAGCTTGGTAATATTTCGTGCCATGTTGATGTATTTAATAAACGACTGCGTGCGTAAGAGGCACAACCCATTGACATAATCTATTCACATTTATACAATAAAGTCCACAGAGGATAGTGCTGAGATCTAGATTATGTGTCGGAGCAGAACCCATGGGCGGCACTAAAGCAGGATCATCATCACGTTTGTTGGGGATAAATTGGGCATGAATGCCATTCATTCATCTTGCATCTATGCATCTTTACAAACATAATCTTCCCAATGTTGTGTCTTGGAAAAACCACAGTTCACACATGCAGCACGAAGCTGTTAATTATTGCATTATACATAACAGTTATGTTGTTCTGTAACTTAGATACATACAAATGGCATACAAACATGCTAACAAAGACCAGAGCCTCTAGTGTCAGTCACTATGAGAGTTACTCACACAGATGCTATTCGCCAGCCTTCATTCTCCCATTGACGGTGCTGTAAGCTTCAGACTCTTCTAAAGTAGGGGTTCCCAAACTTTTCAACTCACGACCCCCAAAATAACAATGCCAGTGACTCGTGATCCCCACTATCCTCTAAGATCGCACATAAAATCTGTTCTTGGTTTAATTTTAGAGAACGCCACTTAGAGACCATCCTCCAGGTTCAGCTGTATTTATTTTATAGTGTACAAGAGTGGCGTAAAGGTGTCAGAAAGTCAAAATGGTGCCATAAAATGAATCTGCTGCATCTGATAATATCTTACAATTATATAGCGCTTCTCTTTTCAAAGCACTCTACACAATGGGGGGGATCTTCTCATCCACCACCAGTGTGCAGCATCCACTTGGATGACGCAACAGCAGCCATATTGTGCCAGACCACACATCACACACTAGCTGATCTGTGAAGAGGAGACAGAGTGATGAAGTCAATTACGATATGAGAATGGTTAGGAGGCCATGATGGACAGATCTGGCCAGGATGCCAAGGTTAAACCCCTACTCTTTTTTGAAGAACATCCTGGGAGTCCCCTTCACTATACTGGGGCGTTAGGACCCACACAGACCGCAGGTTGAGTGCCACCTGTTGGCCTCACTAACACCACTTCCAGCACAGCCTAACTTTCCCATGTGGTTTCACATCCAGGTACTGACCGGGCGCTGCTCCACTTAGCTTCAGTGGACAAAAATGTGAGAGTAGCAGAGAGCTAGCTGCCAGATGATGCTATTGCTGTCTTGTTAAATTAACGCAAACACCCTGGGGGAAATTCCCTTAGGGGTCTCAATATAATGGGAAAACAAAAAAATGAAAGGCTGATGGCTTTTATTTGCATGTTGTTCATTTTTTATGTTACTATAAACTGCTATTTTTTATGCTTTATAAGTTATATGTCAGAAACATGCTTGTTTATCTGGAAAAAAAAACAATGCTAAAGGCAGTTATTCTGCTTTGAGAATGTGTGTTGGGAACGTCTGTCTTTGTTTTGGCCTCTGTAACCAGCCCACTGCCAGTTTACGCAATTATATTTCAACACTCCGGGTAGCCAGTTAACAGAAAACATTGTATTTCATTTCAGTCATGAAGGCTGTCTCAATGTATGCGGACACAGCTGAAAATGTGACCTCCAGAGGACAGCAGCAGCCTCTCAAATCAGACGCAGATTCCACACGATGTTTTTTTCAATTAGCAATTAAGTGCGTGCGATGAACAACCGTTTCTGTCCAAAAAATAAAAAAATTTAAAATTAGATAACCATGTGACATTAATCATAAAAAGCAGTTTGGGGATGTTTTCAAGTGACCAAATGTCACACATAGCTTCACGTGGAAAAATGGATTATGTCCACTAAGAAGAATGGCCGTGATAGGTGAACCGCGTTATAGCAAGGGACCGCTGTATGTGATTTTGAGTGTTTCATTTTTAATTTTGTGACAAGTTCAACTGCAGTTAATTTCTCATGCATGCAAACAGATGGCAGCTGATACAATTCTCAAGCAACATGCTGCCTCTGGCATTCCATTTTGCTATAACCTTCTATGTGAAGCTGCTTTGGCACAATCTACATTGTAAAAGCGCTATACAAATAAAGGTGAATTGAATTAATTCACAAACTTTGCATTCATGCCCCTATGACAAACTCTAAGGTACTAGATAAAAGAACACAATCATCTTTCCTGCTCGCACAAGAAATGTTTTCTTGCTTGAAGTCATTGGGGCTGTTTCAGTAAGGAGGTTCAACCAACCTTGAACTCTGAGTTAACTGACCGAGAGTTTCAGAATAGCTGATCTGAGTTAGGTTATTCAACTTTGGGTAGACCAACTCAGAGTTACAGTAAGCACACACACCGCGACTATGAAAAAGGCATTATCAATGGAGTGCAGATATTACAAGTCACCATGACAACATTGAAAAAAAAGAGATCAGCATTTCTTTCTCCAGCTGAACTTGATGTGCTCATACAAAGTTATAGCAAACCATATATGACCATATATTTAAAACAACACCACTGCATCAGAGAAACGGAGACAGTTAGCTTGGGAAAACATAGCTGCTCAAGCTAATGCATAAGTTTAATTTTAAAATATTTAAGTATAATAAAAAAAAGCAGTGTAATGTGTGACGTTTATTAACTTTTCACTTGAAAAAGTGGGGAATTGGCTGTATTTAAGGTTGCCACTTTTACACGCGTTGATCATTTTGAGATAAAGTTTTTAAAATTGAGTTTTATGATGTAAAAGTGCACTTGTGTGTCTGCCTTATTGATCAAGTGGTAGATGTTGATCTGACATTTAGAATGTAAGCAGTATTAAAAAACTGTTTTAAAACGAATAATAATCTCATTAATCTAGTTACAGCACATGTCCCTGTTGAAGGTCAGTGAATTTAAGCTAATTATTCATAAAAAAAAGAACAAGCCATTCTCGTACACGGCTTTGTTCATTGTGTGACTGAATTGTAGTCAATAGTTATGCTTCCATCCAAAAATGCTAATTAAATTTATGTGCAAAACTAGAATATTGCATAAAAGGTGTGCGAGTAAATCAGCGTTTTCATCCAATGAATCAAAGAGATCAAAATTGTCACTTCCTCAACACCAAATATCCTGATGGCGCCAAATATCTACAGTAAAAACTAAATTTACTGCAGTAGAAGAAGCTGCATGAATCTTTTCTTTATTTAATAAATGACTTTCACCTCAGAGGACAATGCCGACACACAATGAACGCGTGGTGGTGTTTGAAGCCATGAGACTAGGAGAACAGACGCTCCTGACACGCTCCAGACGCTCTGGAGGTCATTAACAATATAACATTAATAAAATGGTTAAGGCATTTTAGAATGGCCAAAACTACTTTTCAAATGTTTTACACCCTGCTGGTTTGTCCATTCACGCACATTTTCAGCATCACATGATCTCTTATAACTAACCCTTTTTAATCCGCATACTGGAATTCAGTGAAAGTGTTTCCATCATAGTTTATGCACATCTTTTCTTATTGAATGAAAAGTTTATCCTACTCAGTTAGCGCATATGTTTCTTATGACTATTATGTGCATCATGTCGTTCCCATCAACCCATCTCCAAAATGCACATAAAATAGGTGGAAACATAAGGCTGAGGAGAGAAATACTGCTTCATCTATAAAAAAGGGGAGGAGACCGACAGAAACTCAGAGTTTAGAGAATAAAACCTGCTCCTGACCAGGTTAGGTTATCAAGGTAACTGACTCTGAAGGAAAGTTACCTCTCTTTTTAGAAACAGGCTTGACTTACCCTGCTTTCTCGAGTTTGACAAACCTGCTATTTTGAAACAGAAAACCCAGAGTTTCTCTCATTTCAGGGTTAACATAACCTTTCTGAAACAGAGCCATTCTCAATTGTTTGTCGTCAAACGCCTGACAACTGCCATGTGTGCGTCCTGTCGCAAAATATAGTGAAAAGTCCCACAAAAGGTAAAAGTTTGATTGCGGTGTTTACATGTCTGTACTGCACTTCAATAATGCCACTAAAACAATAATACTCCACGTCTTAACTCCATTATGACTCTAGTCGGATTAAGCTAAAAAATAATAATAATCTGTTTGCATGGTCGACTTTTAATCAGAGCATTGTTTTAATCATATTAAAATTGGAGTTCTGGTGTCCATGTAAACGTCCGCACTGTCTCTCTCTTTGAAGGATGCATCAGTAGTTTCCAGAGCCTCATATTGAGGAGATCCCTGATTAAAGACTGCAGTCTAAGTGACACAGATGAGGGTTTTAAAGGGATATATGCAGACAGACTTTCATTTTCAGTCAGCAAGCCTGGTGATTCTGGTGAACCGCGATGCCAAAATCATCACATTTAAGATATAATTTCTTTTAAATATCAGTGATTTTCACTGCCTGTTTGATATACGACATAAAGTGTGCCTCAGATCCGTCAGAAGCACTGCATTAAATTACTCTTTTCCCCGCCTCATCTTTAAAATATGAACATTTATTTAACCCCAGTATTTTTAGTGGTAATTCTGTGCTAGCCTGCTGCTGCTGACTGCACTAGCATTTACATGGTCTATCATATCGTTTTACGCTTAAACAACTAAATGAACGCTTAGGTTTATTTAACCCTCTAAGCTTTAAGCTGAATACTAGTGTCTTATAAAAAATCTAGTCAAATATTATGTGCTGTCACCATGGCAAAGATAATATTGGCATAAGTTCCTGTTGGGATAATGTTGACACTTACCACTACGTGTTTTTTCATGTTGGAGCTGTAGTTCATGTATATGTTGCGATGTCAGTTCGATGTACAATGCACATCGCATTATCAAACTATTCATGTTGACATCTTGGAGTGAAAACAGACTGAACTTGAGTTTAAGACTGTCCTAGTGCAGTAATCAGTCCAGAAGCAGCTTCAGCTGTGAGAGTCTAATCAAAGGTGACTTGGAGCAGGTGAGTGTGCATGTTGCTTGACTGAATATGTAGTCCATAACATGGCAGATTTATAGTTCTTGTGAATGTGAGTGTATACCAGCGATCTCTGGATGTTTAGATCGCTGGTGATCATGACAGTAGCCGTAAACACGTTTCTGGAGATCGCAAATTATGTAGCCAAAACTACGTTTGGCTAAATTTTGTCTTTCAAATGAACGCTATTGTTTGATGGCGTTATTCTCGCTAACCAGCTGTCTGATAACCTGCATCTGGACGACTTTCCTGCTGTTACCAGTTTGTCCGGTAGCTCGACCCGTTCGGCACTGGACTTGAGATGCAGAATGGAATTGACCACAACGACGGGATTCGAGTCTGGTGAAGAACAGTTCCAGGAAGCAGGTAAGACAAAAACAGAAGCCAAAAAGTAAAATAAACAAGTAAATAACAGGGTGAAAATGTGGCAAAATCTGAAAACGTGGTAAAAATCAGGCGAGGGCTTTTCTTTTTTCTGGATTGCTTTTTTAAACAGTCGGTTGAGTTTTGAGAAGGGGGTGAGCGCTGGTCAATCGGTGCTTTTAAAACACTACGAGTTGGGTTGAGAGAAGGGGTTGGGTGGGGGAATCAATCAGTGAGTCAGTCTGTCGACAGCGGCCACTGGTGGATTTACGCGAGAACCATTTGATCTGAAAAAGCGTAAACCGCGGCTTCTGGGGCATTTATGAAAATAAAAAATGCAAATATTGTAAATCCTGGGACATATTTGGTGCCCTCCAGAAATGTATATAGGGGTACGTATCCACAATGAGCCTGTGTTGCTTTCTCTAAAAGAAAAAAAATATTATAGCAAATACTATTAAAAAAAATGTCCTGCCCTGTTAAAGAGTTATTTGTAAAAGAAATAAATTTAAAAAATCACAGAAGGGCAAATCATTTTGACTTTAACTGTTTAACTGTAAGTTTTGTGAGCCTTGTTTTGTCCTGCGTCTCAGGGTCTATTATGACTGCTGATCTGGCATACGGCACAAAGCCCTGACGTCACGGCTCCGGCACATTATTTCAGCACATGAAGGAGTTTATTTGGAAAGGTTTGATGCGAGATTAAAGCTTCCTTTGAGCACCTGTTCTCTGAAGAGCGTTCCCTCTGAAATCGGAGCAGATCTTGGCCTTTGTTTTTCTTTGTTTGTTATGTCGTTGCTTATTAGTTCATTCCAGTCAATTCCCATGCACACACACACAGCGTTAGTGGATACATCCATTTACTGGCGGTTTGTTTACGCATCCCGCCACCGCTTCGCTCCATTATTACCTTAGAACTTGAGACAAGTGTTCCCATTTCCTCGTCAGTTTTCTTTGGAGCGATATCTGATCTGGCGGGAATGGCTGAGAGTGCTGAACACTGATACTCAGCTTGTCCACAATGGTCGTCTTCTTGAGACTTGTCTGTGCCATGCTTGTCAGGATGCCTGTAAAATGGCCACCAAAAGGCATCCACTGGGTCCTGGTGTGGGGAGATTTGCAGTTCTCGCAGTCTGACCTCAATGGGCTATATACACAGCTAGTGTTTTTCAGCCAACGATAAACGTCCGTTGACTATTTTCAATTTCACAAGGTCTCTTTTACAGCATCGATGTTGTAACGCAATTAAAATACAATCAGTTAACCAGGTTAATTCGGCAAGTTAGGGTAATTAGGAAAAAATAATTAAAGATGGTTTGATCTGTAGACAATCAAAAATATTTATATTACTTAAGGGGGCTAATAATGCTGACTTTTTAAAATGGTAAAACATTAAAAACTGCTTTCGTTTTAGCTTATATAAAACAAAGACAATCACCAGAAGAAAAAAATATGGAAAATACTGGGAAAAATTCCTGCATCTTTTAAACATCATTTGGAAAATATTTGAAAAAGATTTACATTTAAATTATATTGTCATGGTCACACAATGAGGAAAAGCAGGGTTATCTTTTTTCAGCAATTTATTCAAACAAGTAGTGCACAAATCAGCAGATTAAGCAGGTAAGTGTAAGTCTTCGCTTTTAAGCGAGGGAAGGGGTGTTTACGATGTAAACTGATAGCTTCAAGCAGACAGAGTGTAAAGTCACTTTCCTCATTGATGACAGTGTTCATTCACAGGTTTGTAGGAACATCCTCGGGTTAATCAGTCTCAGAAACGGGGGAACATCCATGGAAGACAGGGAATCAAGGAGAAGGTGAGTGGAACCGTCGAACTTCGATCCCAGCCCAAGAATGACTGGGCTCTCAGAGATTATATGGGGAGTGTTGATGAGGGGATCCAGGTGTGCAGGATTACTGAGGAGAGCGATGATTTTTGGAAAAGTATGAACAAGCCCTGGGTGTGACATGTATATAAATACAGTTGAAGTCAAAATTATTAGCCCCCCTGAATTATTAGTCCCCCTGTTTATTTTTTTCCTCCAATTTCTGTTAAACAGAGAGATTTTTTTCAACACATTTCTAAACATAATAGTTTTAATAACTCATTTCTAATAACTGATTACTTTTATCTTTGTCATGATGACAGTAAATAATATTTTGCTAGATATTTTTCATGACACTTTTATACAGCTTAAAGTGACATTTAAAGGCTTAGCTAGGTTAATTAGGTGAACTAGGCAGGTAAGGGTAATTAGGCAAGTTATTGTATAACAGTGGTTTGTTCTGTCGACTATTGAAGAAAAAATTAGCTTAAAAGGGCTAATAATTTTGACCTTAAAATGGTCTTTAAAAACTGCTTTTATTTTAGCCTTAATAAGACTTTCTCCAGAAGAAAAAAATCAGATATACTGTGAAATTTCCTTGCTCTGTTAAAAATATTTTAAAAAGAAAAAAAAAAACATTCAAAGGGGGGCTAATAATTCTGACTTCAACTCTCTCTCTCTCTCTCTCTATATATATAATGAAAAGTAACTAGTAACTATTTACTTGAGTAATTTTTTCATCAGATACTCTTAATCTTACTCGAGTAAATTTTAAGATTGTTACTTTTATATTTACTTGAGTAAAAATTTTCGCAAGTACTTGTACTTTTACTTTAGTATTGATTTTGAATACTCTACTTACCTCCGAGTGTTACACATGATCATCCTCTGGATAATGATCATCTGATTGCGCTGCTCTTCTGATGTAATCCACAACTTGGTCTTGATTGTGAATCTCCTCCAGAAATGACAGTGACTCCTTGTTTACAGTTTTGTGAGCATTGGGACTGGTGTCCTGTGATGTGCATTTGACAGGATGGACTCTACCTCGCTTTCATTTTATACAGATTACAAAACCAGAGAACATTTTTTTTCAAGTGCACTTTAGTTCATTTAAAAGTAGAGGTTTCAAGCTTTATGTGGATATATTTCTTATGTCGGTAAAGCAAGTATTCGCTGAGATTCCAGTGACTTCTCCCACGGAGAGTCTATAGCGATCGCTGATTGGCTCCTGTGCTAGTAGGCGAAGCTTTATTCGCCATTTTGTCTGTTACACTTTTCCCCATTTAAAACTATATGAGTGACAAGCCCAGTCTATTATTGAGTCTTTGCTAGTTTTCAGCTTAAAGTGACATTTAATGGCTGAACTAGTTTAATTAGGGTAAAGTTAGGGTAAATCATTGTATAACAGTAGTTTGTTCTATAGACAATCCAAAACAAATATTGCATAAGGGGGCTAATAATATTGACCCTTAAAATTGTTTAAAACAATTAAAACTGCTTTTATTCTAGCCGAAATAAATCAAATAAGACTTTCTTCAGAAAAAAAAAAAATATTAGAGGAAATACTGTAAAAAATTCCTGAATCTGTTCAACATCATGCGGGAAATATTTGAAGAAGAAAGAAAAAAATAAAATCACAGGAGGGCGAATAATTGTGACTCCAACTGTAGATGCATTTCACAGGTACAGATTTTCATGAAGCTTTCGCAGAATACTTGCATTGGCGTATAGCTACTCATCAGCCACATTATAATCTTCAAGATTATACAGCACCTTAATAAGCATGCCGTTTTCCGATAACACATTATAGCAATTGCAATCACGTAATTTTTTTCCCACACTCCTGAGACAGAAGCGACCTGTTTAGCTGCTCGCTGGACAAGAAGCAGCCCGTCTGTGAGCGTTTACTGCAGAGAAACTGTGATTATGATGCAGAGCTTGTGTGTTTTTGGTTCTTTATTCGTACGGTGTGAGGTCTTTGAAACGTGTGTTTGAAGTCCTCTTGTTTTAGCGCCGACTGAATATGCCTAGCTTAATTTTTTCTGCAAACTAAAGCATGAGCGGCAGATCAAATAAACACCGTCTGCAAATACAGAGGAATATGATTGCTCTGCGTTTGCCTCATTTACTCAATGCACATTTACTTTGGCTTTTATTATGTAGTATGTCACGGTACAACATTAAGAGACAGTGTAAAGAATACACTTAAAAACAATGGTTCCTTTCTTTCGATCTTTAAAGGCGAGCTATTATTCATAAATCACTTTTATAAGGGGTTTAAACACAGTTGTGTGGCGGCAGCGGGTGAATATAACCTGCTGCTAATGGTAAAAATTAATTAAATCTATATTTTATAATCACACTTGATAAAAAGAAACACTTTTGACCTGTTTCCACTGAGTGGTACGGTATGGTTCAGTACGGGTCACCTTTATCAGGCTCGTGTCTCCACTGTCAAAAGGGTACCAATAGTTTGGTGGGCATGTTGTAGGACAGAAAGTTTCAGTCGATGTCATTCTTGCTCGAGGAAATGTTAATGTAAAGCTGTACAGTCGATCACATATCATATGAGAAGCACTTCTTACAACACAGATGCTTCATACATTATAACTGCAGATCAATAATAGTGTGAAATAGCCCACTGTAACGTCTGTAATTATATAAAATACATAAAAAAATGCAGCATATATGAACACATACAGCCCCTTACAGTCTCCGATATGTTACCAATTACAGGAAAAAAGCATAAACACGACATGTTGCCCACAGTCAGTGCAAACCTCTCATCTGTGTCTGTAATCTTCACCAGCACATGTAACCTCTGTTAGAGAGTAACTCTGTCATTCCCGAGTTCATGATAGTCCAAAAGGTGATGATAATAGTTAAACGTAGCAGTGTGTTCATCTTTTAGGCTGCTGAAAGAATCATTTTCTCCTTTGTTTTTTCAAGTGTCACTCTCGCGTTTGTCCATTTCTCAGAGGATCAGATGTCAGAAGCACTTCAACAATCACACGCTCGTTAATTTCGACACCACTCATGCTTAGAGAGGCCTCGTAAACAACAACAGGACACATGGCAGATACTGTTCGTCTTGGCTTTGTGGCTGTTCATCAAGATGACGACAAGGTTTGTTTGATCTCTGATCGACCATGGTTCATGATTATTTGTATATAGTATTATGATGTAACGACTTGGTGTGTATTTAAAAATGGCGCTTCCTTTGTTTTCATTCTCCTGGCTGCTGGCACGCGCTGACGTTTTTCTGTAAACCAATAGCATTCAGCTGCATGTCTCACTCCGCCATTTGGTACCCTTTTGTTGTCCGAGGTGTCCATTGGGAAGGGTACCCAAAAAGTGGTACAGTACGGTTTATTTTTTTTGGTACTTTTTTACGGTGGAAATGGACTTAACACCTACCGACTACTCAGTGAAATAGGGCCATTTGATTGACTGACTGATTGACCAATTGCTCATCACTGCATATCTCGTCACATAGCATGTTGTTTGGACAAAGAGTTACAGCGCAACCTGCTATTTGCTAATTAACAACCACCTTATGTGGAACTGAATCTTGAGTCCTAATGCCCCAGGAAAGTGAAGGGGACACTGTCAGTGGGCTTCGTCTTTCGGATGAGACGTTAAACCGAGGTCCTGACTCTCTGTGGTCATTAAAAAACTCATGGCACTTCTTGTAAAGAGTAGGGGTGTAACCCTGGTGTCCTGGCTAAATTTCCACCATCGCCCCTTACCATCCTGGTGTCCCAATCATCACTATCCACTGAATTGGCTCTATCACTGTCTCTCCGCTATCTATAGCTGGTGTGCGGTGAGCGAACTGGAGCCGTTGTTCTGTGGCTGCCGTCGCATAATCCAAGTAGATGCTGCACACTGCTGGTGGTGTGGAGAGACCCCTCTCATGATTGTGAAGCGATTTGGGTGTATGGCCATACACGATAAATGCGCTATATAAATACACATTACATACTTACTTACTAATGTAAATTGAATGGGATGCTGACAAGACGCTGACAAAGGCAGGCAGCAGACAGGAATAAACAAAACAACAAAGCAAGGGTGTAACAAGGAAAGCAAGGCAAAGGAAAAACGCATCATAAAGTTCACAGATACTGATAAACAAGACTCAGCACAGATGTGTGCGTGTGTGCTGGTTTTAAAGTCCATGCAATCAGTCTGTAATGATCCTCTAGCTGTGAGTGTGTGCAGTCAGCGGAATCAGGAACAGGTGCGTGAGAGTGGTGCATGACTGGATCTTGTAGTCCATGTAATGGCGGATTTGTAATCCACATAGCGATCTGCATGTATATTAGCGATCTGCAATGATTTATTAAACTATTGTGTCAAGAAATGTGTTGAAAAAATATATTATTAATTAATCCTCTTTTCAAACAGTTTATTAAGTTAAATTCAGTAGTCAGGCCCGTAGGCAAAGGGGGTTAGGGTTGTTTGAAAGACTAAAAGTTGGATTAATATTATAATTATGTTTGAATTTTTCTTTTAATTCAAATGGCCAACGAAAGTTGAATGTAGTGGCCAGTTTGTTATTTGCCTATAGGCTTCATTCTTTAATTTAATACAAATAAAAATACGTAATGATAGATGACATTAAAATTGTATTTTAAAAATGAGCATCTTTTCATGTTTCTTTATTATAAATTTTCATTATTTATAAAACCTCAATATAAAACTTAAGTTTAAATGCACATTTGTAAATTAACATTTTAAATAGTCAAATATTATGGCAAGCAATTTGACAAAATGGTAGGAAATATTTTTTGGTACATCA
Source organism: Danio albolineatus (assembly GCA_903798035.1). Lineage (NCBI taxonomy): Eukaryota > Metazoa > Chordata > Actinopteri > Cypriniformes > Danionidae > Danio > Danio albolineatus. The sequence goes on along the minus strand of CAIGQQ010030400.1, from coordinate 234,602 downwards.
AAAAATGTGGTTATGATAACCATCCGACAAGCTGATCCATCAAAAATGAGTTCTTATGTCACTACGATGCAACATTCATACCTCATAATTAAATAGAAAAGCAGGCAAATACTGTAAAATGTTCAGTTTTTCAGAAAAAAATAAGCACCCTTTCTAAATAAGCTGGCCACATGACTGATGTTTAAACAATGTTTATTAACAGATAAAGAGAGAGTTTAACAAAGACTTCTGTTTATTTTAGCCATAATGCAAATGAAACAGGTCTCATTTAAAGGTATATAAAGATGGAGCACAGGCTGTATTTTTTATGACAATATTTTTCAACCTAAATTAGACATGCTATTCTGAGAGATTAGGAAAACTGGCAGGGATCAAATACTTTTATATGTAGCCTTTTTATCTGCAGTTGTTTTTCAGGGCATATTATTCACAGACTATATCAGTCTGCTATAACGACTGCGTTAAAGCTGGGAAAAACATGAGCGGCATTATTATGAGGGACTCATTCAGTAGGCGAACTTGAGTTTCTGTGACTTACACTCTTTGTTGAAAAAAAGGTTCTTATGTCCACCTTTTTTTGCGACCGCCATCCTCACTTGTGTATGTGTCACACACCTCACACACCTTATTCTTGCACAGGAAAGTCTCCTGCACTGTTGCCAACTATTTTCAACGAAAGGTGCTGAGCTCTGCCCGAAAAGTCGCTAAGAGACGCTAAATTACTTCAATTTCCATATTACTGACGTCATCACGCTCTACAGTTTCTGTTTGTTTAACAGCTTATGGTTAATAAGGGGTATTTATATTTGCACTACGCTTCATGTAAGCATGTCAATTTAACTAAATGTTTTGCTGTTTGAATAAAGTATATCAATACAGTATAGATGTGTAGTTAATTTGCAGTAATCTCTCAGACGTAATAAACTCAGACACGTTCCGAAACTGTCACTAAACGGTCAAAATAAATTGTTACAATAAAGGAGAAGCAGATCGGTTTGGCTGAGCAATGGAAATACATCACGCTGCAGGTGCTAAATCATTTGCCGTCGGTACACAGAGGAGTGATCTGCTCTCGGGCTGCAGGTGGGAGAGACTCCTGTATGAGGACTGACTGTGGCGGGGGAGGGGCAGATGGCATTACCCGAAGCTCATTGAGAAGAGTAGGAACGGTACAGTATGGACACAATGCAGACTATAAAAATCTTCAATAAGACACACGCACACAAAAATAAAAATTGCTAGATTGGTCGCTAGCCTTTTCAGGGGGCCTGAAAATTTGCTAAATGTAGTGACAAAGTTGCTAAGTTGGCAACACTGTTCTCCTGCGCATTTGTTTTGGCTCTGCTTGTATCTGAATGCAGCTACAGCCTCTCACATGACAGCAGGGAAAAGCACAGACAATAACAATGTTCATATGTGTTTTGGGAGCGGTGTGACTCGAGGAGAGACAAGATTTAACCCTTTCTGCATTTCAAGAGTTCACACTTAGCTGATGATTGATTATAAAACTTGTTTGGCATGCTGTGCGGGGAGAGAGCCCTGAGCTCAAAAGATCCTCGAGCCCAGGGCTCCCTCCTGTTGCAAGGCAAGAGGGGAGTTTGAGCTCAGGTAGAATTCGATAGCTCCCCTGTTGAAGAAGCTAATAAATAGATAGAGATTGCTCTTAGGAGATAGCTATTGCTAAGTGCATGTCTATGATGCTGATTAGGATTAGTCAATTGACTTAAGTTGCATGTTTTTGGATGGTAGGAGGAAACCGGGGGACCCGGGGGAAACCCACGTGAGCACATGGAGAACGTGTAAACTCCACACAGAAACGTCTGCTGGTTTTGTTAATGACCAGAACCAAAGACGTTCTTGCTGTGAGGCAACCGTGCTAATCACTGGGCCACCTGTCTAGAAAAGTAGGGGTGGAAGGGGGGATGCTTCAAAACAAAGATGTCTGTAGTATGAAACCTAGGGCTCTTATAGTGGCCTAGAAATTGTCTGATTGGTGAATAATCAGTTGGATAATGTGGGGCAGCTGTAAGCGATCATAAGCACGTGATCCTCTCGAAATTAATTTATAAATATACTCCACGTCTAGGTTAGTATTGACAGTGCAATTTTTTAAGTGAATTAAATTATTGGTGGGGACATTTCAATAGTGGATGAATATTTGTGGTCACGCATCCATGCTAAATCTACACCCCTAGATAGATCGCTGGTGATTGTGACAGCTAAACTGGCATTGGGCAGGTTAAAATGATCAAATCAACGACAGATGTTCCCACACAGAAAACACATTTTCAAAGCAGAATAGACTTCAGCATTGTTTTACAGATAAACAAGTACGTTCACTTAGCATATTTCTGAAATATCTGCAAATATATTATGGTATTTTTATGCTTTAGAAGAGTCAAGAACTTGCACCTTTAAGGGGGCTAGTAATATTAACCTTAAAATGGTTTTAAAACAATTAAAAACTGATTTTATTTCAGCCAAAATACAACAAATCAGACTTTCTACAGAAGAAATAATATAGGAAATACTGTGAAAAATTCCTGAATCTGTTCAACATAATTTGGGAAATATTTGAAAATGAAAGAAAAAATTAGCATGAGGGCTAATAATTGTGACTTGAACTGAACAGCTGTTAATAAAGGAACCATTTTTTATCTTTAATTGCCTTGATTGTGTATTAGCTTCAGTTCCTAAGGAGTTTGGTACACAATGAATCAATTCACATGAACTCACAGTGTGTTAGTTTTGTTGTGGCTGGTTTTGTTTTGATGGCCATGGCTGACTAACGCTGTAAATGAGACACAGATTACACTGCTACTGTATGACAGCATTAATTAACGAGTTCCTGAAGGTGTGATCTCCCCAAGTCACTGTTGTTTTAATGACACAGGAGGCCATATGTGAGCCTTCGTCACAAATGCCCATGGTGAAATGCTTGATTCTCCAAGTGCTTCCAGGATAAACCACCTCCTGTTCGCTTTATCAGCTTCCTGACCTCAAATCCTTTACAAACATCCTCTCATGAGCAACCGAGGATCAAACCCAACATCTTTCTGCCCCACAAAAACCCTGAGACGTGGTAAGATCCGTGATTAGCATTAGCGAGGTACACTTCATCCACACCTGAACCCAATTATTCAGGACTTAGCCAGAAATAGATCATGATCTCTTTTCCTATGATGCTTTACTCTGTTATTAAATCTTCATGGGCCAAATGCTGTTATCATGTAAGGTTAAAAGTTAAAAGAAGGGAAAATAATTATTTAAAAATTAGTAACTTTTGCTAGACTGTTAAAATCAAGAAGTCAAACTACTCGTATAAACCATCGTAATAATGCCTTACTTATGAACAAAACATTTTAAAATGAATGATAATAGATTTTTTTAATGTACATTTAAGTTAAACATATAAATACTAAAAATATATACTACATAAACAAATAAATACTAACATATATATTATAAATGTACAGTTATATTAATAATTTAGATTTAATGTATAATGTGAATAGTTTCGCAGATGATGTTGTTCTGTTGGGGTCATCGGGCATGGACCATGAACATGCACTGTGTGTGAAGTGACTGGGATAAGAATCAGCATGAGGCCATAGTGCTATACTGGAAAAAGGGGGTTTGTCATCAGGTTGGAGAATCGGTACCAATAATAAATCTGGCCCAGTTCAGGGTGATAAATTGGCTGAGATTCAGGCCGGTTATGGCCCATGTGTGGCCCATGTCTTTAATCCAGTAATGGGCCACTTTAGGACCGTCATTCTTTGCAGTACTTGGGCCGAGGGAAAAGTTATTATGTGGCTCGGAGAAATCATCTTGTTTAACTCACACTTGTAAGTGTAAGTGTCTGAGGGTGCTTTCACACTTGGTTTAATTGCCTGGACCATACCCAAGTTCGATTGTCTCCCCTTGCCACCTTCTCAGTTGGTTTGTGTTCACACTGTCTTTTTACCTTCTGAACCCCGGTACGCTTGCGTCATCAAGCTGCTGTTTTGTGTACGGCTGTTGCCAGGTGACGGACACGAAAGCAAAGCGTCAAAATGGAAAGACGTCCGCACTCTGCACATCGCAGTCATTTCGCTTTTACTGAACCTTTTGGTTTTGGACATATTGAAAGAGACTCGCGTCTTTCTGCCGCAAAAATAATATAAACGTTCAGAATGTCACACGATGTCTGCAGAAGCTGTTTTTGGAGGAGAGAAGCAGACATTATCACTGTTTGTACTGGGTCAGTCCCGCTTGTCGTCAAGGTAGGTGACATAAACAGACATACACACACGAATGAACGCTATGAAAACTAAAGTTTGTTGTCCAGTTGGCAGTTCACTTCCAGTTTTTAGTACGATTGCATTCATACCACAAGTGAACCGTACCCCAGACCAACTCTTTCAGGCAGACTCAGGTACGGTTCACGCGTGCGCACCCGAGTTCAGAAGACTAAACGTACCGTACTATGACGTCAAACAAACCCGGGTGCGGACCAAAAGTGCTAGTGTAAAAGCACCCTGAGTGAAGTAATTATTATGTGTTGTGTTTGAATGTATCCCTGTATTTGTGTATGTGTGTGCGTGTTTGAGTGTTTGAGAGTCAGCTCCAGTTCTCTGTTCATGTGTGTGTGTAGCAGAATG
>CAIGQQ010030400.1:151780-166821 GCA_903798035.1 Danio albolineatus | reverse complement strand
AGACGTGTGAGGGACAGTTAGTGTTATTTTCTCTACCCAAAGACGAGGCTGTGAAGAGTCAGTGGTTGAAGTTTATTTTTGCAAAAATACCTCAGCATTACAGCCCCAGCATTGTGCTGTTTCATTTTTCTGACGAGTGCTTCAGCAATCTACACCATACCTGTCAACATTGGGATGTGAAAACAAGGCTACGTTCACACTGCGAGGCTTAGTGTTCAATCTGATTTTTTTTCTCAGATCTGATTGTTTTGCACAGCTGTTCACACTGCTGTTATAAATGTGGCCAATATCAGATTTGCAATGTGAACAGATCATTGTCCTAAACTGACCCGGGTGCGCAAAAGTGCAATTACGGACAGCACAGAATGTCTAATTATCCACACAATGTGTATAGTGCATGAAGTAAGCACGTTGTCATGCTTAATGTAATTATTGCCCTTTTCACAGACAACCGTGGTGTATTTCATGAACTGTAAAGATTTGTTCTGCTACAGCTAATGTGTATTTGAAAACTAAAATAAGTCTCTTGTGATCGAAAACACTGATCATTTGTGATTTATGACAACTGCGTTGCGCGTCTATCTGACCACCACTGTAGTGAACTCATCAAGGGTTTATGAGCAGCTGCAGACTGAACTGTGAAGGCGGAGTTATTTTATTTTGCGTCGTTAAAAACTCCAGACACGTGCAGAAGGGGGGTTTGGGTTCTTAAGCACCTGCTCTTTATTCTCTCTAAGAGAAAGTTCGTCTTTAAAACGAAAGTGCCCTCTCCTTTGAGCAGATCGAAATCAGATTCGGGCCACATTTGCCTGCAGTGTGAACAAGATGTAAGAGATGCCGATTCCCCCATTAAGATTAATGTTCACCTGGCGCCGTTCCATTGTAAATAAACAGTTGAAACAGTCAGTAATATGTTATTAATTATTATTATTATTATTATTATTTACAAAGGATTGAAAAAATAGTATACATTAATAAAGATTAGTGTATTCAATTTAATAGCTATTATAAAGAAATCTCATTAACCTTTTCTTCAAGGTATAACTTTAACATTCTGATTAAAGAGCAGTGAATGAAGCTCTCATTTAGATTGTTCGTTTGATTACGTTAAATGACAGAGGGTTCACTTTAAGAATGCACAGGTCTATAATGAAAGCATTCGATTGCTTTCCTAGCTAATCATATGCTCATTTAAGACAAAATCTGTTGTGTTTAAAAGGAAAACCTACCAGTATCGACTTGTTTAGATGATGTTGTTATTATTATTGTGTGTATATGTCTGTTCAAACACGTACCCACTTTCGCTGTGCTTCAAATCTTGTGTACAGAATCCATTTGGGAAACAGCATCTGTTTCTCACTATGGAGCGTGTCTGACAGTCACACAGTCATCATCGGATTGTTTTCAGGATTGCATTGGAGGTGCGATGGCAAGAAAAGGAGGGAAATCCCACCATTTTTATTTTAATTTCAAAGTGTTTAAATGCTTAAATAAAATAAAAAAGCGCTGAACAGATTTACATTTAAGAGCAAAGGGCGACCCTTTGTGGTTCAGCAGTATGGGTTGCATATAGGGAGGATCGGCTCTTTAATGTTTATTGCCACCTTTCATAGACAGATTGAAAATACGGGAGAAATATGGGAAAATACCTTTATGGGATGATAGCGGGATAGAACTGTAAAATATGGGAGAATCCTGGGAAAAACGGTAGGGTTGACAGGTATGATCTAGACGCTTACAATTGGGGATTCGTCGGCCGTTTGTTAAAGGAAGGATCAGCAAAGACTATTGATGTATGGGACTCTGTCAGAGCTTGACAGGAACTTTACAGTACACAGTTCATGGATCAGTTTCTTCCTCCATTTCACAAGTGTATGTAAGTGCGATTAAAATGGGTGCCTTCTTGTTTTCTCTAGCTTGCAAATTGTGTATTTAATTGTGTGTTACTTGTAACCGCTCCACGCGGCTTGTACTGTATCTGGTTAATTTTCATATCGCGTTTTAAACAAGCGGCAACCTCCCGCTCTCCCTCGGGAAGCCAATATGGAAGTAAATGAAACTGCAATTCATTGAAATTCCACTAGTCCTGGCTCCATAATAGAGCAAATTTCTAATGAGCCCACTGTTAAAATGGCCAACTTTACAGCAAAAAAAAAGTTGTTTACAGCCTGGTACAAAGAGCGACTTTGGTTCATATAGCTAATATTACCCATCATGACAACTGTGAGGGGGTGAATTTTTTATAACTCATCCATTTTGTTTATATTAAGTCTGCATAGTTAAGGGTGTGGCCACTTGAGTGACAGCTAGGTCTCGCTGGTCGCTGTCACTTCATCTTGGCTGATTCCGGCTGATTAGCTGCAGAACTCTGCATTTACGTCGTATTTTTGTCTTGTTTTATGTGGCAGTTACCTTTTGGAATTATTTCCTACAATGATCAGATAATATAGCATGCTGTGTGAACTTAATTGTGCTCACAAAAACATTCACGTGGTCTCCATTTCCCAGGTGAGTAATTATAATTATATACCATATCTATGAATGTATTTGCTTTATTTAAGATCATTTATCATTTATAATGTTCTTTAGAGCTGTAATGCACTCTGGAATCAGTCAGATTGATTAGCTGTAGGCTCTAGAACAGTCATCTGAAGCGTTGTCATACAGTGTTATGCCTGGATTTCATCAATAGCCTTGCATTTACTAACAAAGACTACATATGAAGTGTTTGGAAGTAATTCGCAATTCCCTCCTGTAGGAAAAACATCATAAGAACAATGTTTAGTGGCTCAATGTATTACAACAGTGTTTTTAAAACACTAAACACATTATTGATTTAGTGTACAACCAAGCAGATGTGGTCAGAACACAAAACGAGTCGCAGGTTATGAAGTATTATGCTTTTATCCCAAACTAAGCAAAACGCAAACAGGCGTCTGTAGCTCCACTCATGCTCCGCCTCTTTGCCCTTATTTGGATACCCCCAGCTGGAGCAGTGACGTGCGAACAAAATGGTGCCGGTTGGCCAAGCCCACTTGTGACCTGTTTTGCCCTCTTCAGAAACCTATGGGTGACATCACAGATAATACGTCCATATCTTTTACAGTCTATGGTCTACAACCATGTTGAAAGGCCACCATCACCATCACATGTGTGGCGGACAAGTTTCAAAATAGTTCAGCTTTTGCCGCTGTGTGGATTAATACTGAATGTGTGTCATGGTTAAGAATAGAGGGATATGATGGTGTTAAACTGCATTGCTTTAATGCATTCCTGCGTTGGGCTCACACATACACTCTGCACTCTGACTACTTCAAAACTGTTGGTAAGCCGTAGTGGGCGTTTCTCTCTGTCCCACACTGAATATAGTCAACCAATCGCAACAGATTGGGTCATCGGACCAATCAGCACAGATTAGCATTGAGCTAAGGAGGGGTTTGGGATCTAATGAATTGCTTTAAGAATCATATGGGAATCACTGGGATAATTAGGTAAAAATAAATGCAGATTATAAGACAATGGATGTGTTTTTGACCTTGCATGCATATCAGACTCTTGTTGGAGACCCCAAAACCAAAATATGACCTTTTATAATGCATAATAGGGGCTCTTTAACATCAATAATACAAATGCTTTGACAATAATCTAGTATGTCTAGTCTAGTATGCGATGTCTGGGAGGGGGTTGTTTATTACATTTTATTTTCCCTTTTTTGCTTATTGTTAAAATGTTTTCCATGTCCTAACCCATATATTTGATCATTTTATGGCAAGCAAATTTAAGAATAAGTAAAATGAAATTAACGTATAAACTAAAAGGTCAATGAGGGTATTTCATTGGCTATAATAACCCGTTTTGATTAAAGGCAAAGATGTATGAAGATTATATATCAGTTCGCTTGAGCTGTCAAGAAACGTGGCAGATGAGATTGTGGCCTTTGCATTCTCATCTTTGTAAACATGTCTTGGCAAACCTCAGCTTGTTTTGTCTCTCATAAACTGAGATCGGCGACTCCACCACAGCACTTTGATCCGCGTCTTAAATAAATCATTACTGGTGCTAATCAAGCTTTGATTCCTGGTATCTCTTTCTGCCATCAGTGAGGATTTGTGGAAGCTTGTTTGATTAAACAATATGACAGCACTCACTGGGGCCTCGTGGATCTTTCTGTTAGCGCTGATTGCTAAAACCATTATAGTTCATCATGTTTAGTGCTCGATATATCTGCATTTGTAAACAAACCTTTGAACACATTTAACTATTAAGCTTAATTTTATGTTGTAGATCACAGTTTTGAATTTTTGACTTCATATGATTAAAGCCCTTTAACACCAAGCATGATAACAATAAATATAATATAACAGTGTTTACAACTGAGGTGATTTTGGTGCCCCTAAAATGTTTTGACATGCCCTGACATTTGTGCTTATTTCAGCTACTTATTAAGTAGCATTGACCAACATGTATTTTTTGTATTCAGCACAAACCATGCTACAGTAATATGTGAGAAATATTGATGTACATTAGTGGTGTAACGGATCACAAATCTTGCTCTTCGTGATCAGTATGGTGTTTTTAGTCACGAATCAGGCCAAAAAGGTAGGAGACAAATGTAATTTGCTTTCTATTTATTACAGAAACAGCACTGCAAGACACTATCAGTTTTAACAAACAGAACTGAGAAGCTGTAATTTTATTAAAAATAACATGAAGAAATAAACAGCTGAATAAAAATAAACTGTAAAATATTCAGTGCTGTGAAAGATTCACTGTTACTACTATTGTTGCTGATGACACTGAATATATAATGGGTCTATATAGCATAAAATGTATATTTAAATGTATACTTAGTCTTATTTTCAATAAATGATTCAGTTATTCACTCATAAAACTTCTCATTGCTAGATGATCATTTTTGAGGAATTATTCAGTGGCGTATATTTGATGGCTGGTTGTCACCACCTACTGGTTAAATAATGTAATTACTGCCTACAACTTCATTTTTGAGTGGTTTTATCTAAATTATTTAACTGTTCTCTCAGTACTTCTGTGCTATTTGAATGTTTGTACGTTTATAACTAACTCAAAAGACTAAAGAGTGAATCTCTTAGGATTAATAAACATATGCAAATCACCATCATGTATAATTTATGTTGCGTGGGTGTTGAGATCCCGATCTTTTAATGATTAATCGTGCAGCTTACACTGAATGCATTGATGCAGGCTAAACAAGTAGTGACTGAAAACACCTTTAATAACCTAAGAAACCCACCACATCCCGAATAACCCGCCACAACTTCTTCCGTCATCATTATATTTCACAGGGAAGCCTAAATGCTTTCATACGTGTGATTTAAATGATGCGAGAGGCGATCTTTATGTGATCGTAACAGATTTAGGATTAATCTACAAGTAAATGTATCAATCCCCAAATCACGTGTGTTCCGAACCGTGGGTTGTGATCCGTATTAATCACGGATCAACCATAATCCACTACACCCGTAATGTACATGGTTAGTAGTACATATTATGCATGGTTAGTAGGTTGTGGAGAAAAACATGTAGCTGAATTAAGGTCCAAAAAACAGCACTGAATGGGCCTGAACAAGACTTTTGAGTAACTAATCTTGTAGGCTCGAATGTTTACATATATGTGAAAATTATTCTGTTCTCTCATTCAAAGAAAACGTGTGTGTATGGGTGTTTCTCAGTACTGGGTTGTGGCTGGAAGGGCATCCACTATGTAAGGGTGCCTTATGTAGATTGGTTGAATCGCACTAAAGTTAATTTTCCCTGTTCGTTTGGGTGAATGTAACAACCGCACTTGAGTGTGCCACAAAGCGGACCAAAAAAGCATACCAAGACCTGCTTGAAGAGGTGATCTCAGTACGCTTTCAAATGAACCCTGGAGCGGTTCATTTGTGGTGAGAAGATGACCATTCCGGAAGATGACCATGTCGCAGTTTAGCTAAATTAATTTACACCTCCTCCTAACGCCTTCATTGATTGCACATTATATATATATTAAGACATTGTTTCCCAGCCGCAGCCGCACTTCATTTTAGAAATGTATATTTTGTCTAAAGTGACGTATACAAACTATATAGTACACTATGACCAGGGATACAATCAGCCAGCGTATCGACATTTTGTGTCTGCTGGTTTGTTTACTTGCGGGAGTTCCATTGGCATTTTCCTGCATGTTAATTATGGCCAATTGAAAAGCAGTTTAGGAAATACGTTCAATAACATCTGGCCAATGAGTGATGTGGATTTTGTCACATGACTGCATTTTGGTTCTTTTCAACTGGTTTGGACCAAAGCACTCAGTGTGGTGTGAAAAGGACCCAAAACGGCAGAAAATGCTACAATGTAACGGGACAAACTGGTTGCAGCGGGAAAGTCGTCCACTCGACACAAAGACAAGCGATTGGCTGGTAAGAGCGAAAAGGAACTGTGTCACACCGCCCCGTAAGCGTTCATTAAAAAAAAATGAAACGCAGCTATATGTACCCTTGACCACGTATTGTGCAGTCTCCTGAAACGTTTGTGGGACTACATTTTCACAAAGAGCCTGTGTTGGTTACAGTTGGTTCCGTCTGGTGCGGCTCAGCAGCCAAATCCGACCTTCGTAGACTACAGCGAATAGTCCGAACTGCTGAACGAATCCCTGGCACTACCCTTCCTACACTTCAAGAACTGTACTCTTCCAGAGAGAGTAAAAGGGCTCGCAAAATCACCCTGGACGCCTCGCACCCAGCACACTTCCTGTTCGAACTGTTACCGTCTGGCCGGCGCTACAGAGCACCGAGCACAAAAACAGCCAGACACAGGAAGTTTCTTTCCTCAGGCCATCTACCTCATGAACAGTTAATATTTTTCCTATTGTGCAATAAACGTGCAATACTTTCTCATACGCACTTGTACACAGCACCTTATAACAATATACAATACAATACTTCTCCTTATGCATTTGTACACAGCACCTTATAACAATATACAATACAATACTTCTCCTTATGCATTTGTACACAGCACCTTATAACCTGTATATTTATAACAAATCTGTACATACATTTCAACATCCAGATCTTTTTGGACTGACTGTATCTCTGTTTAATGTCTTTTTTTTATATTTATTCTGTGTTGTCACTTGTCACTTTATGTACACTGGAAGCTTCTGTAGCCAAAGCAAATTTCTTGTGTGTGTGAAGCACACTTGGCAATAAAACTGATTCTGATTCTGAGTAGTTCATGTGGTGTAAAAATGTTTTTATAGCTGGCTGATCAAATGTGACCCAAAGGACAACCATTGTACCCTAAATGTGTACAGCCTTCATGACAATATGAAAGCAGAAAGTTATTCATTATTGTCAATGTTGGGGTCATTTTAGAATAACTTCAAGATAAGAAAGTCGTTTTTTCCCCCTGCTGTTAAAATGGTGCCCGGGTGGATTTTTGACTCATAAGTGAAGAGGAGGGTTAAAATGCATCTAAGCTCTGTGCAAGCAAACATCACTCAAATTTTCTCAAGAAAATGTAAACTTTGGTCACAATACGGTGTTCACAAAGGCTTCTGGGATGTTGGGATGTTACATGACTAATGAAACAGATTCTCCCTAATCAAGAAGTGCTGGTGAGATGGCCACGCTGATCAATGGAGAGAGAAATCTTACCTCATAATGGCTCTGGGTAATGAGTTCCTGCCTCGACATTTACCACTTGATTTGATTATATTACACCGAGCATTAGCTGGCATTACAGTAGGGTGTAGTCCTCTGTGCTTAATAGAAAAGACTCAGTTAAATTTACCATTGGAAAACACATTTCCAGGGGATCTAATTTGACTGCTTTCAGTGGGAACATCAGCAGTGCTTGAATTTCTAGAAAGATCACTAGTGATGTGGGTAAGTAACACATTACTTGTTCATTAGGCTGTCATGAAACTTTTATAATAATGACATGACACGTTATGAATGTGAATGAGGTTTTGTGTATGCTTATGACAACTGTTATTAAGTGTCATTCAGTCATGTCATTTAAAAGAGCCCCTATTTTGCATTATAAAAGGTCATATTTTTAATTTCCAACAACAGTCTGATCTGCATGCAAGGTCAAAAAAAACTTTTGTTGTCTTATAATATGCATAAATTTTTACCTAATTATCCCAGCGACTCCCATATGATTCATTTTGCGATTCATTTGTTCCCAAACCCCTCCTTAGCGTGAAGCTAATCTACACTGATTGGACCGTTAACCCAGTCTGTTGTGATTGGTCGACTGCGTTCAGAGTGAGATGGAGAGAATCGGCCATCACCGCTACAGTATGAAGTAGCAGAGATTATGTGAGAGCACAATGCAGGAATGCAATAAAGCAATGCAGTTAAATACCAGCATATTACTCTACTCTTAAGCCGCCTTTCCACTGCACATGACATTTGGACACGACTGTCAGAATACGCCCCCTTGTGGCAGTCGTACAGAATTTTCAGTGTTGTCGGGCACCATGGGGGATTTTCGCAGTGTCCGAAATAAAGGAGTGCAAGAGCAAGAGCCTTTATTCTCTGTGTGTTCACCATGGTTGAATAAATAAATGAATACTGAAACTCATTGACTGCTACAAATTTTGGAGGGAATGTGGAGACAACATAAAAAATATATTTTTATTACTCATTTATGAATGGAATTTTTTTTTAATACAGACTTTTTCTGATAAAAAAAAAATAACAAAATAAAAATCCTATTTCTCACCTCGCACACACGGACCTGCTTGAACAACACTGAAATACATCACTTCCGGCCGGCCGGTCGCATACGGTCTTGTCGCAGGAGTTCAAATATTTTAACGGATCCAAATTTTCCGCATACGGAGATGATCGGAACTCCACGCACCTCACAGACTACTCGCCATTGAAAATGAATGACTTCTGGTCTGTCGCTTGTTGTGTGCAGTGGAAAGGCAGCTTTAACCCTAACCCCAAGTAATAATGACACACATTCAGTATTAATCCACACCGTGGCAAAAGTAGCGTATAAGAGAAACAGCTGATTGTGGCCATAGCAAAAGCAAACAGCAGAGGATCACAAGTTCAGAAACGCATTTAAATCAGTAACGGAAGAAGCACGCGTCACATTTTTGACGTGGTTTTGGACATGATATGTGAACAGCCCCATATAGATTTACCTTAGGCCCCGTTTACACTAGTGCGTTTTAGTTTTAAAACAATCCGCGACCACACTAGCGTTTCACCCAGAATTTCTGAACATATCTCCGTCTATATTACGCCACCAAAAACGCATATCACGTGACCATTCGCGCACTCTGGGCATGCGCGTTCAAGTGTAAACAGGAAGCATGTGTCTCGCTGGTTCTTCACGGTGTAACCCAAAACCGGCGTTCTAAATAGGGCTACGCCGCTCAAAATGCAAGCGGTTAGCGAGTGCTCGTACAATAGCTTGCCTCTTGCGAATATATGCAGCTGTTGTAGTAAAAAAGGCAGAGTTTAACTGCACATTAGCACCTAAAACGGACATTAGTGCAAACAACGCTCCCATTTCTGTGTCCAGCAGCCACACCTCCGTTTTCAGATGTGTCCGTTTTACCCCATCCACACTGAGACGGAGCAGCAGCATTTTAGAATGAAAATGGCCTCTCCAGCGTTTCCAAAACGCTCCATTTTCGGGGCTCAAAAACTCTGGCATAGTGTGGACGGATGGCGTAACCAGGGGCGCTGCTAGCAATTTTGGGCCCCATGAAAAAATATGAGGATGGGCCCCCTACTACAAAGCTAGCTATCTAAACTCTTTGTCCGCGATGTAGTTATACTGACCTATGCAGTTTATTATTGATTTTGTACACTACTTATCAGTATTTAGTAAGAGAAACTACATGACTGTAGCTAGCAGATGATTTATTGTTCAATTGTAAACGTAGTACAAAAAAAGGAACAGTAATCAAATATTCACTGAAAATTTTACATTTTTATGTGCATATATACACACACAGTTGAAGTCAGAATTATTAGCCCTGTTTATTTTTTCACCAATTTAACACATTTCTAAACATAATCGTTTTTATAACTCATCTCTAATAACTGATTTCTTTTATCTTTGCCATGATGACAGTAAATAATATTTGACTAGATATTTTTCAAGACACTTCTATACAGCTTAAAGTGACATTTAAAGGCTTAACTAGGTTAATTAGGTTAACTAGGCAGGTTAGGGTAATTAGGCAAGTTATTGTATAACAGTGGTTTGTTCTGTAGACTATCGAGAAAAAAAATTGCTTAAAGGGACTAATAATTTTGACCTTAAAATGGTTTTTAAAAAATTAAAAACTGCTTTTATTCAAGCCAAAATACAACAAATAAGACTTTCTCCAGAAGAAAAAATATTATCAGACATACTGTGAAAATTTGCTCTGTTAAACATCATTTGGGAAATATTAAAAAAATAAAAAAATAAAGGAGGGCTAATATGTGTATGTGTGTATATCTGTATGTGTGTGTGTGTTTACACACATGCTTGTGTAACTGAGTACATGCAGTAAAGTAATTACATTTAAATTGCGCCATTCACTATGGGCTCTACTTTAACAATCTAGGCTCAAAAGACTGGCTTGAGTAGCATCCTGGCTATGACATATTTAAAACATACATAATTAATTCAAAACTTGTCTGTATAGACATTGAGATATTGTTTTACACTATTCTGCTGATATGGTATGAGTTTGACTAATCATTTATATTACTAGAAATGGTCCACTGGGCAAAAAAAAAATTAAATAGATCATTATCTTTCAAGGAAACCTAACTTGATATATTTAAAGTTTTGTCTTTCAGTTTTATGTTTGCTTTGCTGTTATAACTAATATAATTCTACATAATCAACATTGTGGAAAAATAGCAGTCATTTAATAGTGGCCACGTCAACAATTATGGTAATATCATAGTGAAATTAATACTAAAACGCAGACTGCAATGCACATGCTATTTTTAAAGGCAGGATCTCAGTTACCTGCTTCTTCAACTGGGAGAAGAGTTTGGGGAACTTCGTAGGGAAGAGCGGGTGAGGGCGTATATATAAAGAGCTTATCATTAGCAAAATAAATAAAACTAGCGGCGCTATCATTACCGCAAAAAGAAAGCTCTGTGAATGGACATAACGTTACCTTTCTTTTCAAAAAACGGTGATAGCAACTGCCGTCCCTTTTTCTCTCTCTCTCTGCTTTTTGTAGCCTCTCTTTTCGTTTTTGATGACCGGATTTAATCTGTGTTAATCATCGCTGCTTTGACAGTTTACCTGACGATCGCTCTCAAAGCATCAACTCTCTTCCCGCTACTGACGGACTGAACCATACAGTGAAAGGAGGGGGGTGCGATTTGACAGTGACAGACACGAGAGGCCGATATAAGCCGTTTTTTTTTCTAAAAAATTGTTTTACTTGTAATTTAGAGATACATTAATAATTTATATTACATTATAGTATTGATATTAATTATAAAGCAGATCTCTGGGGGCCCCTAGAGTGCATGGGCCCTTAGAATCGTCCTAACTTTCCCCCCCTTAGCGGCGCCCCTGGGCGTAACCGTAGCAAAACTTATGCGTTTTAAAATGAAAACACATTAGTGTAAACGGGGCCTGAGAGTTACAGTACAAGAACTAATCTGTAATAGATACGTGATTTCCTCAAGATAAATATAAAAAAATAACGCAACTGGAATAACTACAGCGGTCGTGATCATCAGTCTCATAAGAAGCATAAGCTCATGAGGACATATGATGATGTGTGCAGGTGTTGTAGTGGTGTCCCATTTTTTTAGGGGTAAATTTTGAAGCCTTTCCCCTTCACACTTTGTTTCAAGGGCCAAGGGGAAGGGAAACAAAAATAGAATTGAGAGTGGGCCTGAATAACAGTTGTCATAAGCATGCATCAAATTTTGTGTCATTTCGTGATTATAAAAGTTTCATGGACACCCTTTTCTTATGAACATCCCTTCAAATAATGAAAATGTATTTATTATGTAATGTCTATAAATGTAAACATTTCAGGAAAAAAAACACTAATACCCAATCCTAGGTGGTTTCTAGGGGTGACATGAAGAGTTGACAAAACTTTCAGGACAATGCTCAGGTCAGGTTACTTGCAGAAGTTAAATCCATAAAGTCTCTGTTAATTGCGAGCACATTCCACGCAGCAACCAGTCGAGAAATTCTTGTAGGTTCTCCCAGACCTTGCCCATCTGACAGAAACGGCTTTTGGCTTCAGCAAAGCACAAAGCACTCGGCTTTAGAGGTAGTTTCCAAAGCATGAGTGGAAAACTAGATCTTTTTAATGAAACCGGGACCACACATGAGCCACATAGGTATTAAACTTTCCCCCTTAAACTTTATTGAGTTATTTTTTGCTGCAGGTTTTCATGCCCAGTCTCAATTTGGTGTCCTAAAAATAGTTTCAGCGTATTTCTTTATTGTGGGCCTCAAATTGTAAAATCTCTGGAGTGCTGTAGGTGTCAAACAGGTAACAGGAGAATTCCTGAGGATAGTCCAAAACCTTGGGTTTCCCACAGTTCAAGAGGTGCAGGTACTGGAGCAGGTCATCGTTCCTCTGGCTCAGAGTTTTCTCATGAGGAATTTCCCCAGGCTCTTCATGTATATAGTAGTAATTCCACCATTTTTTGATTGATAAATTACTTAAGCAATCTTTAGTGGGTTCTTGATGAGATCTTTGATTGTGTCTTCTAGTCAGGTAGCTCTGATGTTTTGGGAAATTAAGAGATCTGGCCCCATTGAGCATTCCTGGTAAATCTGCATCCCGCTGAGGGCTCTTCCCAGCTGCTAACATTCAGGGATTTGCCTAACCCCTGACTCATCATAGGAAGTCTGGCAAGAAAGAGCTATAATTAGCTTGTGAACCTCTTAATGAGTTTAATATGGCAGCATTTGTCAGACAAGTCCCTGTCCTTGTCACCTAGGGACGCACACATGGGACGTGCAGGCCAGACATCATATGCGGGAATCGCCAATGTCATCTTGATAATCATCTTATTTTCTAACATGTGTTTTTCCTCAAACAGAATTCAATATCCGTCACTCAGAAAAGAAAAGAAATATAGCACAAGACAGGGGTGTTTAATCTGGAGAGCCAACAAACTGGCCTGGTGGTTTCTAGGAATGTGTCAAATAGTCCAATCGACCCTTATTAACTGGTTCTGGTAAGTTTAATTGGGTTCAACACTATAGAGTTCAGAACAGTAGCCAGAGCAGGAGTAGTCACCCCTGGTTTAATGGTTTCTCGGGTTCATGGCGGGAATTCTGATGGTTGGAAGATTGTACGTACTGTATAGCACGTCACAGGTGAGTTTGTTAGAAAGTCGATATATGACATGATTTTATGACCTGATGAATCCCAAAGCAATAGTATTAAATTCTACACTAATAACATGGACCGAAGGAGACATTTCTTTCAGATCTCTCTCTCTTTCTCTCTCTCATAAAAGCTATTGATACAAGCCATGAATATTTGCTAATCAATATTTACAGGAGATTTTTTCATAACTATGAAGAATTATGAAGTATGTTCCTTGCTGGTGGAATGATGCTCCCATTTCCACTTGCATGGGTGATTCACTAGTATCAGTCATACCACAACCAAACAAAACCAGGACCCCTCTTCTCTTCCACCACACCACACACAACAACCTCAAATATGATGCATATTCTAGTTCCTGGATTTGACTAAGGCTTCTGTTAATGTAAATCTAAAATATTTTTTCACCATTTTAGGGTCCCCCAAAGTTAAAGTTGCCACGAAGTAAAAGGTAAAATGGTCTTCAAATATGGCACCTTGGCTATGTTTCTGTAAAAAATACAAAAAGTAAACTCTGTACACCCCTGGTTTAGGAACAGCCTTTATAAACTACATGTGTGGCATACTTATACTGTCCCACATCAGGAGTAACAACAGGAATAACAGTGAATGCAAGAGGAAGCTGTCAGAAAGGGATTTAGTTTTGGAGTGCCCAACTCACTTCAGACCTAAATTCGCTCCTGTCTCCACCAAAACTGTTCATCAGGAGCTCCACATGGTCAATATACATGGCCGGCTACTATAGCCAAACCTTTTGTCACTCTAGCCAATGCCAAACTTGAGTTTCAATGGTGTCAGCTGTTAAAATCTTGTGCTGTGGACAATGTGAAACATATATTGTTCTCTGATGAGTCCACCTTCCCTGTCTTACCCACATCCGAGACATCCACATCCACATTACTGTGTGCAGAAACCCAAAAGAAGCATCCCACCCAGACAGCTCATACCCAGAGTGAAGCATGGGGTGAATTAGTGAGGGTTTGCATTCTCATGCCAATCCCTAGGCCCAATTACTTGTGCTGGATGGGCACAGCACTGCCAAGGACTGCCCAACCATTCTGGAGGACCATGTGCACCCAATGGTTCAAACATTGTATCCTGAAGGTGGTGCCGTGTATCAGGATGACAATGCACCAACACACACAGCAAGACTGATAACAGAGTGGTTTGATGAACATGAAACTTCAACATCTCCCATGGCCTGCACAGTTTCCAGATCTGTATATTATTGAGCCATTTTGGGGTATTTTGGAGCAGCGAGTCAGGAAACGGTTTCCTTCACAGGCATCACATTGTAAACTGGCCACTATTTAGCAAGAACGGCTCAGAATCCCTCAGGCCACTGTGGAGGACTTGTATCTGTCATTACCAAGATGAACTGGCAGCAGAAGTAGGCCCTATACCATACTAATGAATTATTGTGGTCCAAAACCAGGCATTTCAATTTCATTGTCCAACCTCTGTAAATTGTTCAGTGAGGTAATACTTGCCCTCATTTCATTAGCAAAGGTAGAAAAGGTTTCACACAGCCAATGTTGTCTTCAAATGCACTACCTCGAGAGTGAACTTGAATGAAGTGCAGCCTTTCCGAAACCACAGGCATGTAGAATATTGTCCATGTGCTTGTATCGCTAATGCTCAAATAATGATTTATTTTCCCAGGGCGGCA
>CAIGQQ010030400.1:90986-136780 GCA_903798035.1 Danio albolineatus | reverse complement strand
TAAAAATGCACATTTCAAAGCACGTCACAGGACCTTCAGAGAAAATCGATTCATAGTTTGTTGTTGTGATTCTTTTTTGATTCTCTATGCTATTTTTGTATATATAAATATGCAATTTGTGTGACAATGAATATACAAGGCCAATGGCAGAAAACATCACAGGGTTTGGACTTCACATGCCAAAGCTGGCCTGATGTAATGGACCGCTTTACACAATCCGTGACCAATCGCAAGCAAAGATCAATCAAGCCCGGAGAAAAGGCTAGGCTTCATTCAGGTTCAACAAAACACGCATGAATGGACTCTGTAAAAATATATCGATCGACGTCTTCAGCGAGAAGGATAAACACTGAAAGTTCAGCACATCAGCGTCAGTCTGCTTCCACCTGTAAACAGATGACACAACCGCATGCCTTTATCTCATTATTGAACGCTTTGTTTTTGCGTTTACTTCAAGTTTCCTGGCTGGTGACAAGTGGCTTTGAGCTTCGGTTTGAAAGGAGTTTAGTTTGCATTCAGCTGTCAGGAGATTTGATTAAATCAGCTTTAGGCAGGATTAATTTGGCAGCTTCTGTATTCAACCTTTTCCAACCTTTTCCTTTTTTTTTGTTATTATTATTATTCAGACTGAATGAAGAAAGTGTGTTTCATTTGCTGTGTGTGATCTAAACCTCGCGATCTACGGCACTGAATTCCACACGAATCCGGCCCACTGAGCTGCCGGACTGAGCTGCCACTGAAACTAGTGGTCCACACTATTAAAGCAACTAAAAATGACAACAACTGAGTCTCCTGTCAGAATAACCACCATTATATTTAGGCAACACTGCGAAATGAGGACAGACTCAGACAGACTATGTGGTGTTAAGCATTTATTGTTTCAAACAGGTTTTAGCGTAAGTGAAGACCAGGTGGGGTGTAGACGGAGTGCGCATGATGTGTGTGGTGAAGAGCAAGGAGTGATGCGGTGGAGAGGGGCACGCGACGTATTTGAGGAGCGGGAGGGAGACGCGTGATTTCCAGAAGATTATCATTGGTTTGCGGGCATCCGGGAGTCTCTATGTATTTGCGGAAGACTCACGGAACTTCCGGGAAACTTGGGATGTGTGCCTCAGGACTAAAAAAAAGAGGAAAAACAATCTGGCACAACTCAAAATAGCATGGTAAATAAATAACCTGGTACCAGAACAAAACAGATCACAAATAATGTTCGCACATTAAATGAAATGTTAAGTGGGCTTGATTTCAAATCACAGTGCTGAAACGGGCAACTCACAGTGCTTAATCAATGGCTAAAGTTACATTCCCCCTTGTTGACTTAGCCTAATTGAGATAAGGCAAAATATCACTCCTAGTGGTTGACTGTGGTATAGGTGATGGGAGCCTGAGTCAAATGCCTTCAGTTTTGTAATTAAATGGAAATGTATAAGCATTAAACATAATGTTAAGCCAAAATTAAATTGTTATTTGATTTTCTTCTTGACCCCTAAGGAGCCTGTCTGCTAAAACTCTGGCTCTCTGACAAATATAGTTGATGACCCCCTGCACTACGGCTTTAAGAGTCAGCAAAAGCCACTAAAGGTAAAGCTGAATGGATATGATAAATACAAGTAAAAATTCCATGTAAATTAAAGAGATAGTTCACCCAATAATGAACATTCTCACTAATTACTCTGGTTCCCAAACTTTGAGTTTCTATTTTCTGTTGAACACAAAAGAAGACATTTTAAAGAATGTTGGAAACCTGTAACAACAATTGTAGAGAAACAAATAATGTGGAAGTCAATGGTTACAGGTTTCCAACATTTTTCAAAATATCTCCTTTTGTGTTCAACAGAAGAAAGAAGAAAGGGGGGGTGAACTGTTTCTTTAAGATGTTAAAATAAGTAGATAAAATTGTGATTAATTAAATTAAATTAAATAAATAAAGATCAATTTCAACTGAGTATATTGCGTGTACCCTAAAAGAGCTGAATGTCCAACAGGGCTTTGAGACACAATAATTAAACTGTATGTTAACTATCAGAATGACTATATATAAATGGCTAATGATGCATTTTTGGGAAATGCACATTTTTATATTTAACTCAAAATGCTTGAAGGGATATTCAAATTCTTTTCGGCTTAGTCCCTTTATTAATCTGGGGTCGCCACAGCGGAATGAACCGCCAACTCATCCAGCATATGTTTCACTCAAAAAATGAAATCATTTTCTCACCCTCTACTTGTTCCCTACAAGTTTAAGTTTATTGATAGGTGTTTTGAGGCATGTTAGAAATCTGTGACCATTGACTCTCATTGTAGGAAAAACTAATGGAGGTCAATGGTTACAGGTTTCCAACATTCTTCAAATATCTTCTTTTGGGGTCTTTAGAGACTCACATGGCTTGTATTAAGTAAAGGGTGAGTAAATGATGACCGAATTAAAATTTTCATGTGTACTGTCCCTTTAATTGGTGTTTAACTGTGATCATTGCAGATGTGTAACACAGTAAGGGTGTTTAATCAGAACCACCATAATATTATTACACACATTCAAGACAAGACCATAAAACTCAAAGCCTCTAAGAGCTTCTCTACTCTTTACTCATATCACAACTGTATGAGTTTCTTTTTTCAATAAATAAAATTATTACTGAAGCACGATCGCCTCACAGCAAGAAGGTCGCTGGTTCGAGCCTCAACTGGGTCAGTTGGCATTTCTGTGTGGCGTTTGCATGTTCTCCCCCTGGTTGCGTGGGTTTCCTCTGGGTGCTCCGGTTTTCCCCACAGTCCAAAGACATGTGGTATAGGTGAATTGGTTAGGCTAAGTTGTCGTTGGGTATGAGTGTGAATGAGAGTGTGTGTTTCCCAGAGATGGGTTGCAGCTGGAAGGGCATCTGCTGTCTGAAACTTATGCTGGATACTGTAAGTTGGTGGTTCGTTCCGCTGTGGCGACCCCGGATTGATAAGGGGACTAAGCCAAAAAGAAAATGAATGAATGAATGAATTTGATGAACCCATAGCAGGAAATATAAATACTGTGGAAGTCAATAGTCACAGGTTTCCAACATTCTTCAGATTATCTTCTTTATTTTTAACAGAAGAAAGAAACTCACATGGTTTGTATTAAGTAAAGGGCGAGTAAATGATGACAGAATTTTAAAAAATTCATGTGTACTGCAGATGTGCAACACAGTAAGGGGGTTTAATCAGAACCATCATATAAACAGGTCATATAATAATACTATTACACACATTCAAGATTACATTCATGTCAAATAACATTATTTGCATTATTAACCCCTCACTTTTTATATTTAGAGCAGATTCTGGCTGGCGCAAAATAAATTAACTCAAGAAAGCAACTTTTATTGTGTCCAGATCACAAGAAAATGGTAAGAAAACTATAAAAACTCATAGGACTTCTGTACTCTTTACTCATATCACAACTGTATGAGTTTCTTTTTTCACTAAATAAAATAATTTATTATAATTTAATCTATGGAAGCCATAATAGGAGAAACAAATACTGTGGAAGTCAGTGGTTACAGGTTTCCAACATTCTTTAAATTATCTTCTTTTGTGTTCAACAGAAGAAAGAACGATTTTAGGTTTATAATCACTTGAGGGAGAGTACATAGTGAGTACATCTACATTTATGTGTGAACGATCCCTTTAAACGCCGCAACTAGTTTGGCCAGAAAACAAAATAAAGTCTGAAATCATGGCAAGTGCCAAGTTTCAATTGTTAATCTGCACAGGTTATGCAGGATTGGACTTGCTAATGCCAGTTAGCACATACAGTAAAAAGATAAGTGCTGAGTAATGAGCTTTGCCCCCTTTTGGTTTGTTTTGCTGCTTTGCCAGAGGTTTTCGTATTAAAGTGATAAAAGCTTACACAGTAACAACGGAGATACTCTAAAGCTTATAAAACCTTTATTGTCTATAATTTAGGCTTGGTGTTCGTCTGCTGCTAGACACCTTTAAACATTTAACCATAATAAATTACACCTAATATAATTCATTCATTCATTTTCTTAATGAATAATCGAAGGTCACTACATCGGAATGAACCGCCAACTTATCCAGCATATGTTTTACGCAGCGAGTGCCCTTCCAGTCGCAACCCATCACTGGGAAACACCCATACACTCTTACGCTCACACTTAAACACTACAGCCAATTTAGCTTATTCAATCCACCAATAGTGCATGTGTTTGGACTGTGGGGGAAACCGGAGCACCCGGAGGAAACCCACACCAACACGAGGAGAATATGCAAACTCCACACAGAAACGCCAACTGGCCCAGCCTGGGCTCAGTCTGCGTCCTTCTTGCTTGAAGATGATTGTGCTACTCACTGCGCGACCGTGGCACCAAATTATGCAATTACTGGTACTAATTAATCATTACTAATATTATAGTTTGGAGTATTACTTTATAAAAGATCAATTTCCTAAAATAGTATATCATGACTGTAGTAATTATTAAACACATTATACACTCACCGGCCACTTTATTAGGTACACCTGTCCAACTGTTGGTTAACAAGCATTTCTAATGATCCAATCGCATGGCAGCAACTCAATGCATTTAGGCATACAGGCGTTGCCTGGTCTGATGAGTCTCCATTTCTGCTGCCACATTCGGATGGTATCGGATGTTAATCGCGAATCATCTCAGAGTGGTTTCTTGAACATTACAGTGAGTTCACTGTACTCAAATGGCCTCCACAGTCGCCAGACCCTAATCCAATAGAGCACCTTTGGGATGTGGTGGAATGGGAGATTGGCATCATGGATGTGCAGCCAACAAATCTGCAGCAACTGCATGATGCTATCATGTCAATATGGAGCAAAATCTCTGAAGAATATTTCTATGCCATGAAGGATTAAGGCAGTTCTGAAGTCAAAAGGGGGTCCAAACCCACTGTACCTAATAAAGTGGCCGGTGAGTGTATAAGTGAACAGATAAAGATACGATTAAAGAATAGAAACATTTTCATTGTGCTCTGAAACTGATATGAATTTTGCAGAAGTTTAATACTTTAGTATAAATAATAATTAGTAATAATTAACTAGGGTGCCACGGTGGCGTAGTGAGTAGCACGTTCGCCTCACAGCAAGAAGGTCGCTGGTTCGAGCCTCGGCTGGGTCAGTTGGCATTTCTGTGGAGTTTGCATGTTCTCCCCGTGGTTGCGTGGGTTTCCTCCGGGTGCTCCGGTTTCCCCCACAAGTCCAAAGACATGTGGTACAGGTGAATTGGGTAGGCTAAATTGTCCGTAGTGTATGAGATGATTGTGTGTGTATGTGTGTTTGGATGTTTCCCAGAGATGGGTTGTGGCTGGAAGGGCATCCGCTGCGTAAAAAATATGCTGGATAAGTTGGCGGTTGATTCCGCTGTGGCGAACCCGGATTAATAAAGGGACTAAGCTGACAAGAAAATGAATGAATGAATGAATAATTAACTAGTCACTGGTTGTCATGGTGGCGCAGTGGGTAGCACGATCACCTCACTGCAAGAAGGTCGCTGGTTTGAGCCTCGCCTGGGTCAGTTGGCATTTCTGTGTGGAGTTTGCATGTTCTCCCCGTGGTTCCGGTTTCCCCCTCAAGTCCAAAGACATGTGGTACAGGTGAATTGGGTAAGCTAAATTGTCCGTAGTGTATGTGTGTGTAAATGAGAGTGTATGGATGTTTCCCAGTGATGTGTTGCAGTGCTGTGGCAACCCCTGATGAATAAAGGGACTAAGCCAAAAGGAAAATGAATGAATGACTGTTATTACCTGCCTATTGTTAAAATATTGACTGTTTAATAGTACTTATAAAGCAAATGCGCTTTTAATACATTCCTAATAAACCCAATTACTACCTTAATAATGTAAATAAACAGTAAATTAAGAGTTTATTCCAGCAAAATCATAGTTAATAGTTTATAAATAGTGAGAAGTGTAGCCTAAAATAAAGTGTGACCAATTAAAAACATAAATATGCAATGAAAAATGAACAACACCCAACTAATAACACAGTAAATCACACAATAAAACTGTACATTTTATTTTAAAAAGAACAAAGAAATACACACTTTAGAAATATGCATTTAATTCTGACCTGCAGAAGTAATATTATCAATACTATTATTAATTTACAGACTACACGTTGTTATGATAAATGCGATTCTGGGTTCTTTTCAGCATCTCTTTCAGCAAATCCTTGTTTGAAGGAACAAGTATCTGATAGCAGGGGGTCTCGGCTTTTTAGCAGCCTCGCATGCATGCAAATTACCCGAAAGAAAGTCCCTCAGTACTTAGAGAAATAGCCAATTACTTTTAATGGAGCAAACACTGTTTGGAACAATGCTTCATTGGCCAGCGTTTGCTGTGTCAGCGTGAGATTAAGTTCGGTGTCTTCAAAGTAAAAAAAAAAAAACTACTTGATGATGTTAAAATGACTCTACCCATAATTCAGCGCGCACTGGCAATAACAACAAATCACATCCTCTGCGCAACAATAAAGAGCTAATCGATCTTCATCTGTTGTTGTACCCGTGAGTTCTAGCGCTGCGTACACTGTTATCGGACCTTCTTTAATAAACAGATAGTCCTCACTTCAAAGTAGCCTTGAAAATAAATAATATCAGCAGTTCGATAAAATGTTAATTGTCACGAAATTTATTGTTGAGAGCGCCTTGCTTTGCTAGCACTTCTCCAGGAGCTGGGGTGAATTTATAGATGCAGCTTGTTAGCTTTTAGCATTCAGCGCTGGGATGATTTGTGTAACCTCCTAATGAAACAGTAAGAAGGGTATTTTAATGATGAATAATGACAACCGTCTGCATCCTCTTTAGCACTGTGAACTTAATGCAGTGTGGTTTAAGCAACATGGGCTTATTCTGAAAACGTAGCCCTGTATAAATTTCTGGAGATCATGAATCTTGTAGCCAGAAGTACGTATGGCTGCATTTCGTCTTTAAAAGGAACGCTACTGGGCGGTATGCTGTTTCTTATCGTGCTTACCAGCTGACCTCTTACCTCCATATGGATGGCTTTCCCACTGTTAACGGTTTGACTAGTAGTTCACTATATCCATCAGTGGACTTGAGGCACAGAGAGGAGTTGACCACGACGACGGGGTTGGAACAGTTCCAGAAAGCAGGTAAGACAAAAACAGAACACACACAAAAAAAATTAGCAAGTAAATAACGGTGAGAATGTGGTAAAATCTGAAAATGTGGTAAAAATCAGGTGAGGGCTTTTCTTTTTCTCTATTGCTTTTTAAAACTGTTGGTTGGGTTCAGGGAAGTGGGTGGGCAGGTCAGTCGGTGCTTTTGAAAACACTTTTGATTGGGTTTAGGGAAGGAGGAGGGTGGGTCTGTCGATCAGTCAGTCAGTCAGGTGGTCAGTCAGTTGACAGCGGCCTCTGGTGGATTTACATGAGAACCGCAGGCGTGAATGGCACTCGTGAGAGAAATTTGAAATCTGAAAAAGCGTACACAGCGGCCTCTGGTGGATTTGCGTAAACAAAAAATGTAGCTTCTGGGACATATTTGGCATGCTCCAGAAATGTATATAGGGCTACGTTTTCAGAATGAGCCTGGGTTGGGTTTAAGGCCAAACAAATTTAGTGTTGGTAGCACTTGAGGCATTATTTTATCATTGGGTTGTATTTTTGCAACAATCATGGAGTTGGATCCCATAGAACCCACACACTGTTGAAACGTGTACCTTGAAAAGACTGTAAAGCAAGTTCCAGAGCTTCTGCCTGATTATTAAATGTTCAATTTGTGCACTGGAAATTAGAAAAAAGTGGGTGGAGGATAATCTATGAAGTCCACATACTGCTTTTAAATCTACATATTCCACATATCCACATTTTTTTTTTAAAAATCATGAATCTTTTCATGATGAAACGCAGTGCGATTATTTTACAATAGCTACCTTTCATAAAATAATATAGGTCTTAATAAGCTGCTTGGACACAAAAAAATAAGTTGGAGTGCTTTTTATTCTAGAAAACTTGAACAATTATGGTACTAGATGACCTCTGATTCACTCACTGTAAACCTCACTCTCATCTGGGTCACGGCACCAACTTACCCAATGGTTCTACTTGCCTACTCATAGTGATATTTGAATTGTGGCATATGAGATGGGTGCACTAACAAAAACATTAAGTGTGGTTTATTTATAAACTAATTTCAAGATGATCACATGCTTATGATTCCCCCTTTACCCCTACTCCTCCTCCCTTTTTCCTTGTTAGGCTCAATACATATGTTAGGCTCAGTGATTAGAACTGTTGCCTCACAGCAAGAATGTCACTGGTTCAAGTCCTGGTGCAGAGTTTACATGTTCTTCCAGTGCTCATGTGGGTTTCCCCTGGGTTCCCTGGTTTCCTCCAACCATCTAAGGACATGCGTCATAAATTTATATGACTAATTCAAAGTGGCACCATAGATGAACTCTTAGTCAGCCATATAGCTCCCTTAGCAAATCCTAACTAGTCATTAGCCATAACAAGCAGGGGAGTTCTTGAGATCTACCTGAGCTCAAACTCCCATCTTGCACTTCAAACGGGAGGGAGCCCCAGGCTCGAGGATCTTATGAGCTCATGGCTCTCTCCCGGGACAGCATGCCAAATACCTCACAGCACCGGGACCTCCGGTTTCCTCCCACCGTCCAAAAAACATACAAATAAATAGACTACTTTAAACGGCCACTTAAGGCAATTCTAGTCAGATACATCTCAGAACATTCACAAGCGGGGGGAGTTCTCGAGAATCACCTGAGCTCAAACTCACCCTCACACCCTTTAAACGAGAGGGAGCCCCGGGCTCAAGGATATTCTGAGCTCAGGGCTCTCTCCTGGGACAGCATGCCAAATACACTTTATTATCAATCATCAGCTAAGTGTGAACTCTTGAAGAACATTATTTTTGAGCATGTCTGGAGTAAGATGAAGGAGGAGGTGTTGAAGATGAACCCAAAACATCTTGATGAACTTTTGCATGAACCTTTGCATCATACAAACAGTTCTGTATAGTGAAAAATATTCTTGTCTAAGTAAAAAAAGGATTTTTCAAGAACGCTCTTCAGAACTAAACATGGTTGACATCACTACCCAAAACTTTT
Organism: Danio albolineatus; assembly: GCA_903798035.1. NCBI lineage: Eukaryota > Metazoa > Chordata > Actinopteri > Cypriniformes > Danionidae > Danio > Danio albolineatus. The sequence continues at coordinate 127,672 of CAIGQQ010030400.1, read as the reverse complement.
AAGAGTGCATAATATACGTTACCTATGGCATGTAAATCAAGCAAAGTAATTCTTAAATGTGCATCCAAATATGACGACACATCTGACTTATGCAAACAGTAAGTCTTTGTGTGGTTCAGCTAATCTCATCTATCACGATGGAGATCAGAGACTAAGTGGCTGCGTGATCGAGCTGCCAAGCGGCACGTCACACACACCTTCTCCAGAGGCATCCTGTGTGAAAGTACATGCGTGACCTGCTGCAACCTGCACATCTGCTCATCCACGGGCACGCTGTGTAACCACAATTTCATTTAGAGGCCTCAAAATGTTTGTTCATCATCAAGCATGTACAGCCATATCCGTCCTGGATGACAAGCAAAACTGCAACACTCTAGAGATTCTACATGTTATATAACTTTTTTTGAGGAAGTTCTCAGAATTGCAGATCTGTGTTATTTTCCCAAATACAAAAATGTGGTCATTATTTGAGACAGTTCTCGCTGCAGTCCCCAGCTTGATGACATAATTGACCAGGTCTACTATGTGGTTGACAATTCCCTACACCTCCCTCTACCCTAAACCCAACTGTCACAGTAGCATCGACGTTAGGTCCACTACATAGTTGACAGTCACCTACACCTCCCCCAATACGGTGGCCGGGAAGTGCAAAACAACAAGAAGCTCGAGACAAATTTACATTTTGGAAAACATTTTTACCGATCATAAGACACAATTAAATAGGAAAAACGATTTTACCAAAGACAAAACAAATTAACATTTTAGAAAACAAATTAACAAAACGCAAAACACTTTCACCAGTCCCGAAACACATTTACAAAGACAGATTCTTTACGGAAAGGAAATGTATCAAACACCGGAGTGAAGGGCGTTGTTGTTGTCGGCGCTGGTGGTGAGCGCGGTAAATTCGCGTTGTGGAGTAAATGGCTTAATAAAGTTTATGGTGACCGAACATGGACTGTGGCCGAGGGATGTTTTGTGGCAAACACATGAGCAGCTTGATGCCGTTTTGCTTTACGTGTGGTCGGTGTTTGGAGTTTCTAAAAGATGCGGACCAGACGTAAAAACTAGACGCACTGCATCAATGTGTTCAATGTGTTAACGAGGGCCACTCATACGCTGTATTCATGGACATGATGTCAAGTCTACACAGTGTAAACATCAGCTTGAGGACTCTAAAAAGTAAACTGAAAGAAGCCGATGTTACTGGTAACCGTCTTAACTGGTGTCCCTTTCCAGATGTAAGCTATTCACTTTTGCAGATTGGCAGATTCGTCACTTTTTCACAGCAACAAAACATGCCCCAACCCTAAACCTAACCGTCACAGTAGCATGAGTATTCTTTAGATACTAGTGCTTTATAAAAAATATACTAGTGCTTGCTCATTAGACACTGGTTGTTTTTATTAGATACTAGTACTCATTCATTAGATATTCATTCATTCATTCATTCATTCACTCTCTTTTCGGCTTAGTCCCTTTATTAATCTGGAGTCGCCACAGCGGAATGAACCGCCAACTTATCCAGCATTTGTTTTACACAGCGGATGCCCTTCCAGCTGCAACCCATCTCTGGGAAACATCCATACACACTTATTCACACACATACACTATGGACAATTTAACCAACCCAATTCACCTATAACGCATGTTTTTGGACTTGTGGGGGAAACCGGTGCACCTAGAGGAAACCCACGCAACCACTGGGAGAACATGCAAACTCCACACAGAAATGCCAACTGACTCGAACCAGCGACCTTCTTGCTGTGAGGCGAACGTGCTAACCACTACGCCACCGCCCTCATTAGATACTAGTACTTATTAAATAGCTACTAGTGTCTTACTGTATTTTTTAGACACTAGTACTTATTTTAATAGTGACTGGTAACTTTTCTGTTGTTACCAGTAACAATTTTTTTTTAATTCCATTGATTTCTATGGGATCTGTCAAGATATTAACTATTCAGTTTTGACTAGTTTGTATTCCAGCTGGGACTAGTGTTACAAGTAGTTGTAGTGCGTGTGTGGTATCTGTCTCTCTCTCTCTCTCTCTCTCTCTCTCTGTTGCTCTCTCTCGCTCTTTCTAAATTATTCACAGGTGCAGCGAATTACGGCGGATCGTGATTGGTGCTTGGATTAGCGGCGGCTGTATTTAAAATCTCAGAGAGCATGGATTCATCGGCTTTCCGCTCTCTCTCGATTCTCCGCTTAAAAAGTCTCTGTGGAGATGTTGTGTGATCAAAATGAGTGTTTGTGTCACGATCACCAGCGATCTACAGCCAGAGATCGCTGGTTGACACACACACAAATATTCCATGAACTACAAATCTGCTTGTTACCGGACTACAAATCCAGTCATGCAGCACATACACACACACTCCTGCTCCAAGTCACCATCTGATTAGACTCTCTCAGCTGAAGCTGCTTCTGGACTGATTACACACACTTTATAAACAGCACACTTGCACACAGTCATTGCTGAGTATTGCGATCTGTTAGAGTGACCATACAACGCGTTTCTTTGTTCCTGTTTGTCTGCGTTTTGACCATAGCCCTTGCTTTGTTATTCTTGCCTGCCGCCAGCTCTTGTGATCTTTTGCCTGCATGACTACGATTTGGATTTGCCCTGTAAGTTGCCATACTGTTCTCTATTAAAATAACTGCACTTGGATCCTCGCCTCCCATTGTTATTAACTACCTGTTTGCTGCTGATGTCTCTTATACGGCGTGTTGTGAGATGCCGATGTGAAGTTGTACATTTCTAACCGAAGAAACCCGGTTTTCTGTCTTCCTCTGGCTTGGAGCATGGTAGGGAGATTTGGTGCCTTTTGTTTATTATTTTCGTTTTCTTCTGTGTTGATTAGTTTAGGGAGGCAAGTTTTCTGTATCTTATTTTCTGTATCTTATTTTCTTATCTGATTTCCAGGGAAGAATGCTCTAATTTAGTTAGTTTGGTTTATTGTAATTTATTTTGGCTTACCCCCTCCCAATGTTATTTTGCTTCTTATTTTCTGTAAATAAATCATATTTTCTTGTTAATTCTCAGTGGTTTTGGTTTATATTGTGGAGAGAGAGAGAGCGCGGGGCCACCAGGGATTATATTTTTAATCCCTGTTATCTTGTTACGTTTTGGTTCAACTTCTTTTTGATTAAGGATTTTTTGTTTAATTCGTAACACAAGTACATGTTTTTATGTCCTAGTTAATCATTAGGTACTGGTACTTTTTACTTAATTTGAGACTGGTACCTAATCAATTGATACTAGTACTTTTTTCAAGAGTTCACACTTAGCTGATGGGCGCCACGGTGGCCGAGTGGTTAGCACGTTCGCCTCACAGCAAGAAGGTCACTGGTTCGATCCCCGGCTGGGCCAGTTGGCATTTCTGTGTGGAGTTTGCATGTTCTCCCCGTGGTTGCGTGGGTTTCCTTCGGGTGCTCCGGTTTCCCCCACAGTCCAAAGACATGTGGTACAGGTGAATTGGGTAAGCTAAATTGTCCGTAGTTTATGTGTGTGAATGACAATGTGTGGATGTGTTTCCCAGAGATGGGTTGTGGCTGGAAGGGCATCCGCTGCGTGAAACAAATGCTGGATAAGTTGGCGGTTCATTCTGCTGTGGCGACCCCGGATTAATGGAGGGACTAAGCCGAAAAGAAAATGAATGAATGAATGAACACTTAGCTGATGATTGATTATAAAGCTTGTTTGGCATGCTGTCCCGGGAGAGAGCCCTGAGCTCATAAGATCCTTGAGCCCAGGGCTCCCTCCCGTTCGCAAGGCGAGAGGAGAGTTTGAGCTCAGGTAGATCTCGAGAACTCCCCTGCGAGTAGCTAATGAACAGATAGTGATCGCTATAAAAAGATAACTGCTTACTAAGAGCATGTCTATGGTGCTGATTTGTATTAGTCCATTAACTTAAGTTGCATGTTTTGGACGGTGGGAGGCAACCGGAGAACCCGGGGGAAACCCTTGTGAACACGGGGAGAACGTGCAAACTCCACACAGAAACATCAGCTGGCTTGGTAAGGACAAGAACCAGTGATGTTCTTGCTGTGAGGCAACAGTGCTAACCACTGGGCCACCGTGCCACCCATCTAGGAAGGAGGAGTAGGGGTGGAAGGGGGGGATTCTTCAAAACGAAGATGAGTTTATTAAATTAGTTTATAAATAAACTTCACGTATTAGATACTTACTTTATTTCTAGCGTCTATCCTTTTCTTCTTCATTACGTTGTAAATGTTTTTCGATCAGTTTGTGAAAAAAAAGGCATGTAATTTAAATGTTTGAACACTGTGCTTATTGCTGGAATGGGCTGTGAGGCAAGGCAAATTGTCCTCATAGCCCTGGCTATTATGTGTATTTTTTTTATATAGCGCATTTAGGCCATACACCCAAGGCGCTTTACAATCATGAGGGCGGGGTCTCTCCACACCACCAGCAGTGTGCAGCATCCACTTGGATTATGCGACAGCGCCAGTGCGCTCACCACACACCAGCTATAGGTGGAGTGAAGAGACAGTGCTAGAGTCAATTCGATGGATGGGGGTGATTGGGAGGCCATGAAAGGCCGATGAAGGCAATATAACCAGGACACCAGGGTTACACCCCTACTCTTTATGAGGAGTGCTGTAACCACAGAGAGTCAGGGCCTCAGTTTAACATCTCATCCGAAAGACAGTACAGTGTCCCCTTCACTATACTGGGGCGTTAGGACTCACACAGACCACAGGTTTAGCACCCCTTGCTGGCCTCACTAACACCACTTCCAACAGCAACCTAGTTTTCCCATGTAGTCTCCCATCCAGGTACTGACCAGGCTAAGCCCTGCTTAGAACTTCAATAAGTAAACAGTCTTAGGGTGCAGGGTGATATTGCTATCGACTAGCTGTAAATGATAATAAAATGATAATGTCCCAGTGACGGCTATTCTTGGAGGTTGAATTAGGTACTTTTTCAAAAGAACGAGATCAGGAATTAGCCACAGCCTAATGTAAATTAGCTGTGTTTCCCCGTAGGATTGGTTGGTTGTCATCTTCTCTCTTTATAGTTCTGATGAATTGTGTTGATGTGCATTTCTGAAGTGAGTTCAGGCCTCAGCACTTAACGCTGCCCTCTCGTTTTTCTCCTGACGAACTTGGCCGATCTGGTTCAATAAAGCAAACCGAAGGGTAACTACTGTGAAAACATCTCTGGTTACCTTCGTGTCTGAGGCTATGTTCTTCACTGGTTTTAAAGGAAAGCGTTTAAAGTTCTGAATGAAAAATGACAATACACTTTGCACGACCCAAACAGACTGAGAGCGCATTCACTGGCAATTATAAACCACACAAGAATGTAAAAACAGGAAAATGTGAGCAAAACTCCCTCAAGGGGCCAGCGTTGAAGAGGTAATATCCTATTTTTAGTGAGTATGTGGTTGAATCTGACATCGGTATTTATATTTTTTAGTCATTAAAGGAGATTATAATTTGTTTCTGGAATAGAATTCACTTACCTACAGTAATAATGAGGCTGCTACTTTGCTGAGATACGACCGCGTATTTATTTGGTTTGAAGCAGGCTTTTGTCTGTTTCCTGAAAAAGGAGACACGCAGAATCCAAAGCATTTAGAAGTGGTATTTATTAAAGGTAGCTGTCTGGCAGAGCTTGATAAAGTGAACCGCACTTCTCCGGCTCGTTTCAAGTCTCCCGGGTGGTGATTAGAAATGAGCATGCACAATAAAAAAACGTGTTTTCTACAGCGTAACACGACTCACAGAAAATTAGTGCTTTTGACAGTTTTATTTGATGCTCCACCTAAAGCAAGGACCCGTAATGCTTTGTCAAAGGCCATGCTGTATTAGAACAGCGACAGATGTGTGAAATGCTTATATATTGGGAGTTCTCGACGGTCCCATGAATTACATCTGAAGAGAAACAATATGTAAAGGCAGTAAAAGTTGAGGATGACTGAAAATAACACAGGAAACTGCAATGGGTTATTAAAGTGACGGACATTTTTTTGTAACATTTTAATCCTTTAATTTTGTTCATATGTAAGAACATTTGTGTATTGCTGTACATCTTGTGTGAATTAAGTGTTTGGACATGCTAGAGCAGCTTTTAGTTGGTAAATGGTGTCAACAATGCGCCTCCTTTCTAGACGGGAACACCTAGGAGTCCTCAAAATGGCGCAAAATGTGAAAATTAGGGTTGCGCTGGTCTGAAATTCGCAACAAATTGCGCCATACATGTCTTGTGCGTCATTGCGCCGGGTGTTTGATAGGTGTTTGGACTTTCAGCAGTGAAAATTTAACCACACTGAACTGAACTAAACTGAACTTACACTCTGAAAACTGGACTGACAATTTCCGTTTACTTTAATCTTCGATGTGAAGCTGCTTTGACACAATATATATTGTTAAAAAGCTAGAGAAATAAAGAAGAATTAGATTGAGTTGAATTGTATGATAGGGCCTGTACAGTAGTTATGAACATGGGGCATTTCTAAAGGCTGGGACGGTCAGCCATTGAGCTTCATCTGTCCGTCAATCTGGCTATTGTGTTTGGTGACAATGGGTTAACGTCAGAGCTCGTTAGCCAGATTCAAAAGAGCGCTCTGATTGGTTATTCAGCAACGAATCAGAGTGTGAGCATGACGTAGTGAAGTAACATAGCAAGTAAACAATTCAAGTCAAGAAAGAACAAAAAGAAGTAAGCTGTAATTTCTCTACATTTCTCAAATATTAGCATAAATGGTATGGATTATCAGATTACCAGACATGTTTGCAGACATTTACTGTGGTAATGATGCTGAAATTCTGCTTTGTTTACAGTTTGTGCATGTGCAACTGAAGTTCTGGTTTTCCAATTGTAAATGAGGGTGCAAAGGGTGCAGGTTCTTCTACACCACAATTGGGTTTCGTCTATGCTAGTCGTTTGCCATCGGCTTGGTGTGTACCAGCCTTAAAAGGGCTGTAATCCAGAAAAAGAAAACCCCTCACCTGATTTTGACCACATTTTCAGATTTGACCATATTCTCATCCTGTTACCCTGCTGAAAAAAAAACTGATTAAACCAGCCTAGGCTTGTTGGCTGGTTTTAGCTGGTTGACCAGCCTGGTTTCCAGCTTAAGGGCGTACTCACACTATGCTATCCAAACCATGCTCAGGCCCGTTTCCCGGATAATTTTAGAAGTGTGAGTGCGCTGAATCTGGCTCAGGCATGGTACAGTTGGCCGGCCCTGGCCCGGTTGGAAGAGGTGTGCCTGAGCGCGGTTCACTTGGGCTTTGGCGCGGTACGCTTGTAGTGTGAGTGCAAAGCGCGCCTGAGCCCGAAACTGAAGAAGAGATGTGACTTTTGGGAGCTGTTTGATATGGATTTATTAATCATTCTTACTGTTTAATGAACGCACACTGTCGATTATTAAATTATTAAAGATTATTAAAGACGCAAACCCCTCTCTGAACGACAGCTGCGCTTTTAGTTATTCCTGCAGCACAAGGACTTTATGATTGTTTATGAGCGCCAGCAGTGGCTGATCTGTTCGGCAGAATATTTGACTGTGTGTTACTGCATATCAAACCACTAAAACGATATAATGATATAAAGAAATATCCACTGAAATCTCAGAGAGCGCTTCTCTTACACTGAACAGCGCATCATCGATGACGCAAGCGTGCTCAGGCCTGAATGCAATGTGATTGCGGGCCGTCGGGGGAGACGGAAGGGAGGACAAGCGTGCTTTGGCCCGGTTAAAGGGAACTGTACATAGTGTGAGTACGCCCTAAACCAGGCTGGTCAAGCTGGTTTTAGCTGGTCATTTTCCAGCCTGACCAGCTAAGACCAGGCTGGAAATGGCCAAAACCCCTCTTAAACCAGGCTGGTCAACCAGCTAAAACCAGCATAGGCTGATTTAAGCTGTTTTTTTTTCAGCAGGGTATTTATTTGTTTTTTAAATTTTTTTGGCTTCTGTGTTTTTTTACCTCCTTTCTGGAACTGTTCCTCACCAGACTTGAACCCCATTGTCACAGTGACCCCGCTCTGCGTCTCAAGTCTGCCGATGTACACGTCGAGCTACCAGACAAAGTGACAGCAGCAGAAAAGCTATCCATAATGAGGTAAGCGGTCAGCTGGTAGCACAAAAAGGAACGGTGTCATACCACCCCATAGCTTTTGAGTTAAAGACGAAATGCAGCCAAACACACTTCTGGCTACATAATTTGCAATCTTCAGAAATGTATATACTGTAGGGCTACACTTTCAGAATGAGCCTATGTTTGCAATACAAGTTTTTGACCTTATGGGGACATTTTTGATCTTATGAGAAAAATGACACATAAATCGCACAGAATAAAGCTTTGAATGCAGATTGTTTGATGTGTGGTAGAGATGCGCGGTTGGCGGTTACAGCGCGAACTCCGCAGATAAACCGCGGATCGGGCGGATGACGTGACGAATAATAATATTTTAACTAAATTCGGGCGGGTGGCGGGCGGTTGTACCAAAAAATTGTACAGTACAGTGCATTTCATTTAGGCTATTTATTTATTTTTGTCCCTGTGCGCCGACCGTAGACGAAGTTCACTGCTGATATTCTGAGAGCTTAATAGGGTGCTTCTCATTTCTTATTTGTGCATTCTCGTTTCCTTTCCTTGCTTTCTTTCCTCGTGTCTTAGCTCCACCCCTCCAGGAAGGACGCAAAGAAAAGACTCGAGGACCGAGGAATCAAATCAAGTGAAAAGACACGTCCTCGTATCGTTTAGCGTCACTTCAAAGCGTCGTCAATTAATGCTGGATTTGGCTCGCACGTTTGGATTAACTACATGTCTACATTAAAGTGATTCTCTATTCTCTAATAATCAATAAAGAAACATTCATATAATAATAAAAAGGAATAAGTCATTCAAATAAAGAGCCCAATCAGCAGATGGCGGGCGGGTGCGGTCTTAAAAATTGGTCAAAAGTGTTGGTGCGGATGGATGGCGGACGGATGATGAGTTTTGTGATGCGGTTGCGGATAAAAATAAAAGCCCATCCGCGCATCTCTAGTATGTGGATTGAGTTTAGGGATTGGGTTGTGGAGTAGAATTTATGGTCTGTACGGTATAAAAATGTCTATGTGAAGTCTCCATATAGGTAGCTGTACAAGTGTGTGTGTGTGTGTGTGTGTGTTGAGCCAAGGCAAGCATTAACAAAATCCCTTACTATACTCAGATTTACTTGCTTGGCAGTTTTTTTTTTTTTTTTGTTGTTGTTGTTGTTGTTGGTTTTTTTGCAGACAAAATCCAATTTTTATTATGATTCCATGAGAACGTAAATTTGACTGCATAACAATTATCAATGTGTTAACAAGCCATCAGAATAACTTATCAACCATACAGTAAACCCCTGGCAGCCACCTTGGAAGTCACATTGATGCACTCCAGTAACCACAACAAAGAATTCACGCAATCACACATCCTAAAAATGACAACAAAAAATGCCCTAGTAATGCCTTAAACAACCATTACCTCCCCCGTGAAAAACCAACAGTATCTTAAAGAGCCCATATGGTGGGTTGAGAATGGTTAAATTTCACTTTTTGAAGTCCCAAACAACAGGATGATATGTATGCCAGGTTAAAAAACACTTTCGATGTCTTATAATATCTATTTATTTTTACCTCATTTTCCCACCGACTCCCATATGAATCGTCTGAGCGAGTCTTTTCCCCCAAGCACCTCCTTTCCGTGGCGCTACCACGTCACGTCACCACGTCACGTCCATGTCAGCAGCCCAATGCCAGAACATATTGAAAACAAATCACTGCTTTTGTACAACAGCGTATTGCTATATTCTTCATCATAACAACAAACATTCAGTAATAATGAACACTTCATGGACTATTGTAAGCCAACAAATAGTTACATTCGGCAGTAAGCTAAATGGCTACCGCTACATGCTGCACGGAGCAAACACAATACAGACAACTACATCCATATTTACCTTGTTACAGTCAACACGACTGGAAGAACATGCTGGTCCAAATAAACTGGGTATTGATCCATCCTTTAACAACAACCGTGCAACAAATCCCGCGTTGTAAGCTGGTAGATTTGTGTAGCTCTCTTCAGAGAGATGACGTGAACACAGCACCGTGTTGGGGATGTAATTCTCAGGTATTTTACGAAAAAAACCTCAACCACTGCAGGTAGGGAAAAGAGGTTTCCAGGTAGGGAAAATAACACAGCTTTTCCCTCGCACTTCAGAGCATAGCGTCTACGGGACATGATTTAACCGGAATGCCGATAAGTTCAGTAAAGTTAGCAACAGATTCGCAGATTCGTGTTTTCCGGATCAATAACTCATGACCGAAACATTGTTCCTACACAAATAGTACCTCTTTTCAACTGTCGCAATGTATACAATCACCTACAACCTTATTTTCCTAAAAATGAGCTTTCCTATGCGCTGGACGCATTATATTAACCTCTGTGCAGGCGGCAGAGAGACCGGTCCTTAGGGACCGTCTACAAAGAGCAAAACGCGAAAACCAATACTACCGAAGCTGTCAATAACTTCTCTCTAAATCTTTATACTGCCATCAAACAGTATAAAGATGTACTTTGATATTACTCAGATCACACGTCACTGCTGTCCCGCTGGTTATGCTACAACACTTACTACAATACAGTGCTTGTTGTCTTCCACTTTTCCTTCTCCTTCCTGTCTGTGGGCGGGGCCGGGCAGTTCAAATTTCCCGGGTCTGCGCGCGCAACTATTATGTTTCGCGTTGACGTCAAGCCGAAACGGCTAAAGACTCGTTCTAATAACGATTCATTTAAACAACAATGAGTTGACTCTTTTATAGATGAATCAATAGTTAAACACTTTGCACTTTCAGATTTAAGCCTTAGCTGGACATTTCACTTTACTTAGAGCTGTGTAACACACTGCATGGAAGGTCATTTTCAAAAATTCATAATATGGGCTCTTTAACAACATTACTACGTTGTGCAAAAAAATAGCAATGAGCAAGCCGATTGAATATTATCACCCAATTAAATGAGCGTTATCAGTGGTTATCAGCTGATAGATATGGGCCAGTAGGGGCCTTCTGCGCCTACTGGTAGGCTCATCAGTAGGCTGTTATCATCCATCCACATGGTTAATCAGCTGTGGCTGTGGCTGTAAGTTAACAAGAGTTAAATGTATTTGATTAACAACTACCCCTACCCTAACCGTCACAATACTGTAAAAACAGACCTGGATTTGGAGTCTTCTTTATTAGTATAGCTGATTAACCATGTGGATGGATGATAACAGCCTTCAGAGCTTACCAGTAGGCGCTGAAGGCCCCTACTGGCCCATATCTATCAGCTGACAACCGCTGATAATGCCCATTCAATCGAGTGATCACATTCGAAGCATGTGAATGAGCTAACAACACACCTCAGCAACCACATACAATAGTAATACCCAGGTAACCACTAACAGTCTAGTCACCCTAGCAACCCCATAGTAAAGTATATTTCGACCATCCACACGCTGTCCACCTGACACAGTTGTCATCATATCCACGCATATTACAGTTTATCAGTCTGAGCTGATGGTTCATGTACATGAAATGACTGCACATCACATATCAACACCCTGACAATGACCTACAACACCCTAGCAACCATGTGCATGTCAAACTATGGGAAATTCAATTCATTTTTTTCAATTCACCTTTATTTCTATAGCGCTTTTACAATGTAGATTGTGTCAAAGCAGCTTCACATAGAAGGTTATAGTAAATTGAAACAGTTATTAGTGGTGGAGTTCAATTCAGTGTTGTTTAATATTCACAACTTAGAGTTCAAACACTAAAGAGTAATCCATCGGTGTGCAGCCATAGCTGCAGTCTAGGCGCCGGAGGCTGGAGAACTTGAGGTTCGTCTGTCCTTGGAGGGTCACAGGAATCAGTCTCATGCTTGCTACTCTGCCAAGCACCAAGTAGCTGCTCAGGATACAGCGTGGTCCAGGATTATGGAACCTTGGAATCGCCTCGTCGCGGGTCTTGGATCGCATCCGTGGCGCTGCATAGTCTCTGGGGGCCTCGGGATGAGTATCCCCAGGTGGAAATAGAGAACAAAGAATAATTAGCGTAGCTGCCTCGGATGTATATTTAAAAAGGGTGCTTCCTTTGTTTTTATTCTCCTGACTTTTGCCAAAGACTATAGAATACACAATTATAATAATGCCTTAAAGGGGCTTGCGCTAATGACATTTCTCTGTAAACCAATAGTGTTCAGCTACGTGTCTAGCTCCGCCTTTTGATACCCTTTTGTTGTGCTAGGTAACCGTTGGAAAGAGTACTAAATAAGTTGTAAGATATCGTTCACATTTTGCTACCTTTTAACTGAAAACAGCCATAAAAGCTACCACTCAGTGAAAATGGGCCATTACATATATGACAAATATAGATCCAGTGGCTGAAATGATGTAATTTTTAAAAAAAAATTTTAAGTGAAGTTTCATAAACAAATTTCGAGAGGAGCATGTGATATGATTGAGCACGACTGGCTGCTCATCTGTAATCAGTAATAATCCAATCAGAGCGATCCAAGCTTACTATAAATGGATCGTTTTCTCCCTACCGCTCCACCTTCGTTTTGGAAAAATCCCCCTTTCCACCCAATCTCCTCCTTTTCCTCTCTTTTCTAAGGGTGAGCTCTCGAAACCTACCTGATCTCAGAACTCCATATATGCTTATTGACCGGGCAGGAGCCTTGGGCTCAAGTATCTCCAAGCTCAGGGTTCTCTCCCGGGACAGCATGCCAAACCTGCTATAAACGCTAAGCATATCTAAGTATGAACACTTGAAATATATGTTGTAGATATGACATATATTTTTAATCGTTAAATTGGGTGTGGCAACACGATGGCGCAGTAGGTAGTGATGTCGCCTCACAGCAAGAAGGTCGCTGGTTCAAGCCTCGGCTGGGTCAGTTGGCATTTCTGTGTGGAGTTTGCATGTTCTCCCCATGTTCGTGTGGGTTTCCTCCAGGTGCTTCGGTTTCCCCCACAGTTCAAAGATATGCGGTAGAGGTGAATTGGGTAAGCTAAATTGTCCGTAGTGTATGTGTGTGAATGATAATGTGCAGATGTTTCCGAGAGATGGGTTGCGGCTGGAAGGCGTAAAACAAATGCTGGATAAGTTGGCGGTTCATTCCGCTGTGGCGACCCCGGATTAATAAAGGGACTAAGCCAAAAAGAAAATAAATGAATGAATGAATAAATTGGGTGTCATGGTGGCTCAGTGGGTAGCACGATTGCCTAAAAAGAATTGCAAGAAGGTCGCTGGTTTGAGCCTCGGCTAGGTCAGTTTACATTTCTGTGTGGAGTTTGCATGTTTTCCTCGTGTTCACGTGGGTTTCCTCCGGGTGCTCCAGTTTCCCCCACAAGTCAAAAGACATGCAAAACGAATTGGGTAAGCTAAATTGTCCGTAGTGTATAAGTGTGACTTAGTGTCTATGGATGCTCCCCAGTAATGGGTTGCAGCTAAAAGGGCATCCGATGCCTAAAACATATGCTGTGGCGACCCCAGATTAATAAAAAGGACAAAGCTGAAAAGAAAATGAATGAATGAAATCCTTAAATCACATGTGTAATTTGCATATATTGCCATAAATCAAATTAAAAATATATACATATATAAATACAAATTCTCCGAAACGTAAACTAGTTATGAACTGCGTGAGAGTGCGTTTTCTGTGCAGTCCTGTGCAGTAGAGCTATATTATAATGTCATAACGCACATCCCCTCATCAAAAGCTATAAAAGCAACCAACTGAGAATAATGGTGCCGCAGGATAACAATTTAAACCCTTCAGCAAAGCGTATTCCTCCCAATTGACTCCTTAAGACCCTAATATCCATGAAGATATTAGCTCATTCAGTGGACTGAGACGTTATACGGCTGGAGAAAAGACCACAAAGACAAAACTAGAGTCTCAATGCTGTAATAATACTGACTATTGAGCAGAACTTTGAGCCGTGAGCCATATGGTGCAAAGCTCCTGTAATATCAAACAGTTGCGCTGACTTTCCCCCCCAGTAATGCCATTTTACATAATGCAGTGTGTTATAAGAATATGCTATGACTTTACATTTTCATACTGTAAAGAAAAATACAATTGATGGACGCACACAATTTCACATTCCATTTACATGACTGGTGCGAGTTCACATGACGCATAGTTCATGTCACAAAATAGACTAAATTAGGTCTCCGGGCCTGTTAAGATCGTTAGACTGACAGATGACAAATGACAATCACAATTAGGGAAGTTAAAAAAATAAAATAAAAAATATTTTATGACGACGCTCCTGGCTGGGGGAAATTACACCATGTTCACCGGTGCTTTTTGTTTTATGTCTCATATATCATCTAAATTCTGTTTATAGGCAGGCGTCATACTTTAAAAGACATTAGCTTGACGCAAGGCAAAACAACACATGCTGCCACAATGTTAAATGCTTCTCTCCCTCTCTCTGAATTGGACGCTCATGTAAAGCCGTGTCTGCCATCTTCTGGAGCACTGGAGGAAAGGCTCTTTTGAAGGATCCAGCAGTGGGAGAACAGGTTAACATTTGAGATGTGCTACTATATAAAGTAAAATGCATACAATAAAATTATCTGGAGATTAAAAAGACGTCTCAAAAAGTCCTGCATATAAACATCCTTTGGAAAATATCCATTGCAAGTTTTCAATGTGGTTTTAGACACGATATGAGAATATAAAATACAAGCGGTAACAAGTAACAAAACCCAATTAAATACATCATTTGAAGGCTAAAGAAAACAATGAGGCAACCATTTTAATCAAAAGTACTTACACGTGTGAAATGGATGAAGAAACTGGTCCTTTTGGATGAGCCAGCATTGGGAGAACAGGTTAGGATTTGAGATGTGCTACCTCTTAAAGTAAAACACATACAACAGAGGTCTCTAAGAAGTCGTCTCAAAAAGTCCTTCACATAAACATCCTTTGGAAAATATCAATTCCAATAGCATCTCCATTCGTGTCACATTTGTTTTAATTGTCCTCAAAATCTATTTATTTCTCCTTTAGGGGTGTCACGGGAACATTTCATGTCGGTTAGATCACGCTTTGGCTTTGTGGGTGGGAAAGTTGGCACAGTCTTCAAAAGAACTGCAGGCACAGTTGTGTCTCGTTGCGAGTTGCACAAAGAGACCGCAATTGTATTGTCATGTGAGGAGTATAGCAGCAAACGCGGTTAAAGTGACATAATTGTTTAAATATTTGTCAGGATGCTGAACTGGATTTGAAATTCGGTGCCACCGAAGACATAATGTTCAAAACACTCGAGTCACTGTTTTACATGTCAGAGAATCAGTGGCTGAAGGCGATGTTTATGCCGCCAAGTTATTATTTTCAACTTGTAAAACATTTTGTCACATTAACAAACCAATAACTTAAGACTTTTAAATCAATTTAATACTAATTACCTGTGTATTAATAGTTATTAGGGCTGGGCGATACTGCAAAATTTTGTATCGATTCGATACCAAGTAAATACAGGGCCAGCATCGCCGATATCGATACCCATACTTTTACATTAAAAAGCATGCACTTGAACCAAAATGTACTTGTCTGTAGGGGAGAACAGTGTGTGATAATTTATGAGTTGAGTGCTCTCAAAGCAGCTATAATTAAATGCATATGTTAAAACCCAGGACAATTTTTCAACACTTTTAAACACTTTTAAGCCAAATACAAATATTTTTATTATCGTAACGATCTGGATTTGCAAATACAAACTTATTATTAGAGAACAATGATTTTTTAAAAACTTTGCTTCAGTCTGGGGTTTGTTTTTTTCATCCTACTAACACACTACAGCAAAAGATAAATGACTTAAAATCTTTATAGATAGCAGGTTTTAATGTGCTAAATATATTGGCTATATTTAATTAGCCTGATGATGAAAGTATTCATTTTGCTTTTTTTTTTTTTTTCAATTTGGCATCAACTAATACAGAATGTCCTATATAACTGAAATATTTATTTCACCACTGTAGCTAGCTACTTACATATTCATTGCCTCTCCGAAACGACTCGGCTAGTGACCTCTGTCTCAGGGCTGGCACTGCTGGGGGTCTGTCTGGAGGATTTGCCTCCTCTTCTCTCCTTTTTTGCAGCTCGGCGTTCTCTTTTTCGTGTTTTTCTATCTTATGTGTTTGTGTAGATTTGTGGTGTTGCCACAGTATCGAATAGACTTTCTACAAACATCGCAGTTTGCAATATTTTTGTTTACTGCAGTAAAATAACTCCAAACAGCGCTCCTCTTTCTTTCCGTCATCTCAAAACTGCTCTGCTGAGTCACGTGATGAAAGGACAACTAGAGCAGAGAGGAACAAGAGTGCATACGAGTATAAAAGCAGTGGGGTATTTAGAGACATGTCCGCTCTTTTATGAAACAGGAGCAATGTACTTTAACGTAAATTAAATAAAAGTATCGATCTCGGAAGGCTACTATCGATCCGATATCAATACTAACGTTGGTATCGATACTATCGATATTAGGATCGATCCACCCACCCCTAATAGTTATTAAGGTAGCTGGGGTGGCACAGTAGCGCAGTGGGTGTCACCTCACAGCAAGAAGGTCGGTTAGCATTTCTGTGTGGAGTTTGAATGTTTTCCCCATGTTCCTCGAGGCGCTCTGGTTTCCTCCAAACACATGCGCTATAGGTGAATTGGGTAAGCTAAATTGGCCATAGTGTATGTGTGTATGTTCTGGTCCTCCAGGTTAGCAGTTGAGCATTGGGCTAATGACCCGCCTCATAAAAATGAGATGTTATGAAACACCAACATGATGTGGCCAAATGTCAAATTCAATATAAATGGCCCTGGGAGGAGTAGGTAAGGTAGTAGTTGGGTAGTGGTGTAGAAAAAGATCATGCCGAATATGCTTTATAAGCACTAATGAGAAGTTAATACCTTAATAATGAGCATGCTAATAAGCAATTAGTTGACCGTGAGAATTGGTCCCTGTACTAAAGCAAATTATTGTATGTAATATCTTAATGTTAATAGTGCAGTAGGGGATCGTCTTCAGGAACATGTTTTGTTGTGCTGGTTGAAAGTCTCTTCACATTCCAATAGTAATGATTAAAGTAAATGATCTAAGTAAAGGATAATCAACGGCTTGCCGTGTGTTAAAGGATTTTAATGCACGATGTGGAGGCAAAGGACCACACGACGCGCAGCGGTCACCTCCGCGAAGTGCATTAAAATCCTTTAACGCACGGCAAGCCGTTGATTATTGCACTTATTCCATGGTCAGTTGCCAAAGTAGGCCTAAGTTTAAAATAGTTTTGCTGTTTGCAGAGCAATATTTGTCCGATTTTTTTTTTTTTTTTGTCAGTTTTTTTTACATGTTAGATTTTCTAGTCACTCCACTGAATCAGCTGTGACAGACAGACAGAGCATGTGCGTGCTGTTTTTACCTGCTAATATTAAGATGCCATTTCATCAGTCCGATCACAAGTGGACAAATAAGACATTCCCAGTCACACCTGGAGTGTGTTTCCAGTCGCATTCCCAGTCACACGTTTTTTGTCTTTCTACCACTTCGACGAGGGAAGATCTGTGTAATAGCTTTTTTCCCCTTAACATTACCTTTAATACTGCGAAAGCTGGCATACCTACAGTATAGCAGAATTTCCGCGATTTATATTTCATAATAAGCA
This sequence comes from Danio albolineatus, assembly GCA_903798035.1. Lineage (NCBI taxonomy): Eukaryota > Metazoa > Chordata > Actinopteri > Cypriniformes > Danionidae > Danio > Danio albolineatus. The sequence continues at coordinate 109,949 of CAIGQQ010030400.1, read as the reverse complement.
TACAAATCTTATAAAAGGTACCATATCAATTAAATACGCATTTTCAAGTCAAGTGTACTCTAGAGTCTTTGAAGCAAAAAAGTATATTTTAGAAATCTCTGCTGTTAAATATAGGTACATTTTGCATAATGAAAAAAACATATCAGGACACGTAGGAGAACATTCTGCTTTATGTATCTTCTTTAAAACATAATATTACATTATTTACGCTCATAGATTAATGATGAAACTTATTTTTGTGATCTGCCAAAAAAATATACTTGAGAAAAAAATAATATGTTCAAATGTCCAAAGACTGACCGTTAGATACACCAAAGATTAATTATATATCCCGTTTTACCAACAGAGATGCAAGAGATTAGATCCAGCGGCGTAGAACCGGAGATTCTCTGGCCGGAATAAAGCTTCCCTCGGGGGGAGCCGTTCGCGGAGCTGCCGCTGACCGCCTGGAGCTTCCAACATTTTTAAAACGCGCTTTTCTTACACACAAGCTGCCGATTTGACTTTAAAATAACTACATTCTCGCTTGAAAACTCGTAAAACTTGATTTTGTGGCATAGTTGATGAGTATTTTCCTAATTTTACAGATTTCCCGTCCGCCATTAATAGCCCTCATCGGTTTCATGCGCAGCACATGCCAGTTGCTATAGTAACTGTAAACGTTTGGGAGAAGCGCATTTATTTCGAACTGTGATCAAAACTGACTGGAACTACCTGTAACGAAATATACCACATCCTCCAGCCAATCAGAATCAAGAATTTCAACAGACCATGGGATAAATGTGTTTATAGGTATGTTTATATTCTGGGTGAGGCATAAAACTAAAAAATGTTCATCCAATTAAAATAGCGTCTCCCATAATTCTGATAAGTAGCCCAAACTGTCTTTCAGCAAATGTGATTTGAGCTACTGTGCACCTGTTTTAACGCAGATCCGCCGTTTGTGCATACACATGCTGCGCGTTCATGAGAGAGAGTGAGCGGTAAACGCGCTGAATCAATATTGGAGTTAGTTTTGCACTCTGGAGGAAGGACAACACCATGGCTGAAGTATTTCTCTCAGACAGGTAATGTTATGTGTTTTAAAACTATTTAAGTCACGCTAAGCTGATGTAGATTGTGTTGTTATGAATGGGTTATATGCACAGAAGTGTTGTTCAGCCACTGAAATCTTCCGCCGATAGATTGATGTGACTATTTTCAGTTTCATAAGGTCATTTTTTTCAGCATCGAAAATGTAGATTTTTGTTTAGTTTAACAACAAAACATCAGTAAATAGTGCTATTCCGCCTAGCCTGCTTTACTGAGCTGAAGTTGGTTATATATTCACATTACATTGGTTCATTTTTGAACAATGACGACCTGTGACGCGCTCCCTGTATTGTTTACCGCTACACTGAATATTCGGTCAGAAATAGCGTGTAAGTATGGCTTAGTAATGAGTGTAATTCCTGCACATCGCCGAGCTTTAGCTCTATCTCAACACATGAGAGAGGGTTCTGCTGTCATCTTTAAGGTGTGCTTTCAGAAGGCGTGGCTTTGGACGACAGGGGATGGACTGTGTTTCAAAGATTTATGCTAACAGGTTAGCATTGTGGCTGATCACCTAAAGCACCTTTAAAGTGTCCCAAAAGATGCAGTATTTGAATAAAAATGTGCTTGTTTCAAATTTATAATGGTGATCAAGCAGTAAAACACAACAACAGCAGTAGAGACTAGGGGTTTAAGAACTTTAGATTATATTTAAGCTAACGTTTATGTTATTAAAGTCGAATTAACATCGGCTAGTCGCTAATGATGTCATCATTCATTCATTCATTTTCTTTTCGGCTTAGTCTCTTTATTAATCTGGGGTCGCCACAGTGGAACCGCCAACTTATCCAGCATATGTTTTACGCAGCGGATGCCCTTCCAGCAGCAACCAATCTCTGGAAAACGGCCAATTTAGCTTACCCAATTCACCTATAGCACATGTCTTTGGACTTGGGGGGGGGGGGGGGGGAAACCGGAGCACCCGGAGGAAACCCACACGAACACAGGGAGAACATACAAACTCCACACAGAAATGCCAACTGACCCAGCCGAAACTCGAACCAGCAATCCTCTTGCTGTTGCCCTGACTAATTTTAGTGTAAAACAAATATCGTCAATACATTGATCGCTGTATATTCTACTAAGAATCTAACCGTAACATATAATCTAGTGCAATACATTGTCAGCATATAGAAAACAACATAACAATAACAATTTCATAACAACATAACAGAAACAATGCAATTTGAGTGTGTAACAGAAGAGTATGCAAACTTTGGGACATACTACTTCCTCAACAATGAACCATTGTTGTTGCTTAACTACATCCCTTGTCAAACATCTCAACACATTTCTTTCATTACCTACCTTATTGGAGTTAATCTGCCCTCCACAAGTCTTTCATGCAGAGAAATCTCCTCAGGTCTTTGCAGAATTATACAATTTCTAAAAGTCTTTATATAAGTTCACATTGTTGTCGCAGATAAAATATAACACATTTAAGTGTTTTCAAGTTGGCTAACATTAACACAATTTCAAACAACTTTACCAAAGTCTTTCCTACTTGACATTTGGTCTAGCGCAGGGGTTTCCAAACTCAGTCCTGGAGGGCCAGTGTCCTGGAGAGTTTATCTCCAACATGATTCAACAACAAAAAGCTTAATTAGCTGGTTCAGGTGTGTTAAGAGCTAAACTCTCCCGGACACCGGCCCTCCAGGACCGAGTTTGGACACCACTGGTCTAGCGCATCTGCCATGTTTGTAGTTTGTTTACACTTTGTACCCGAGTATGTAGTTCTAATCGAATAACATCCAGTATGCAATGTATCGTGCAATATTAGCGGCTAGAGTACAGGTGGTTCTACATTTACATTTTTTATTTTTTTTGCGCTTCACGGTTTCTGTACATTTCACGGTTCATTTACAAAATGTCAGCGTTAACGCTTCGCATAAGACAACAGCTAATTACAATACTTTTCCAATGTTGCGTAAATGCAATTGGCTAGCACAGGGGTGTCCAAACTCTGTCCTGCAGATTTTAGTTCCAATTTACCACAACACACCTACAGGGATGCTTCTAGAAAGCCTAGCAAGAGCTTTGCTGCGTCCCAATTCGCATTCTCATACTACGCCCTAAAAGTATGTACTTTTTCGTGAAGGAAAAATATATACTTTTGTGTGTGTAACAGAAGAGTGTGCAAGCTTTGGGACATACTTCTTCCTTGTTAACAGATTGTTGTGTTGCTTAGTTTCTGTCGTATTTAGTTTCCTACCTTATTGGAGAAGCAACAGCAGGATAATCTCCCATTCACGAGTCTTTCATGCAGAGAAATCTCCTCAGGTCTTTGGATATTCCTGCATTCAGATGTTAATGTCCAAACATGTTTTTACATAAGTTCAGTATTGATGTTGCAGATGAAATACAGTATAACACAGACAACGGCATTTAAATATTCTCCAGTGGGCTAGATATTAGCTAAAAGCCATACAAACATCTTTACTGAAGCCTCTCTACTTGACGGTTGGTCTCACACGCCCATTATGTGTGTAGTTTGTTTACACTTTTTCATCCGGTTTTGTAGTTCTAATCGAATTCACGTACAACGCGTAATGTACTGTGGGCAATATCAGCGGTTAGAGTAAGAACACTACTACACTTACAAATTTCACCGGAAATAGTAAACCTTTTCAACATAATATTATTTGGGGCATACTAATTCTATTTTCACATTCTATTTAGGATGGATAGTATGCGAACTGGGATGCAGCACTTAATAAGCTAGTCCTGGTTTGTCTGATTGGTGTTGGAACTAATCTTTGTAGGACACCGGCCCCCCAGGACCGAGTTTGGACACACCTGGGCAGGCATCTACTCTAGGGTTTTTGCATGGCGGGATCTAACCGTCTAACACATGTTTTAAGATTTACTCAAAGTTCATGTGAATCAATAATGCTGACTTACACATCAAAAAAACATTTAAATTAATTTTAGTAATCTGAATGCAGATTCATTTGGTGAACCTAAATTCATGTGTAAGGCAGAGCATTAAAGTCGACTAGTCTGTGGAACCCCTAATAGACATGTTAATGCAAATATACAATCAGCCAATCCCACTGCAGACATTAAACACACTCAGATGTGTATCAGTAATGAAGATGATCTGCTGAAGGTCAAACTGAGCATCAGAATGGAGAAGGAGGAGATTTAAGAGACTCTGAATGTGGGATGATTGCTTTTTACCAATGGGCTGATCTGGGATTATATCCAGGCAAACTGAGTATATGAGTACTTATCTGATCTACTGAGATTTACATGCACTTCCATCTCTAGGGTTCCTAGAAATTATCTGAAAGAAGAGAAAATGTAATTGAAACCAGACTGATTTTGCTGATAGAAAGACAACAAAGAGTTGAAGACAAAAAAAGGAGGAGAGACACGGGTGATAATCCCAACACTGGCTCATTCTGAAAACGTACCGATATATACCTTCATGGAGAGTGGCAAATACATCCCAGGAGCTACGTTTTTTTTTTGCAGTATTTGTTTTCGCAAATCCACCAGAGGCTGCTGTGTATGCTTTTTCAGGTTTCAAATTTCTCTCGAGTGCCATTTGCGCCTGCTGTTCACGTGTAAATCCACAAGAGGACTGTCAACTGACTGACTCACTGACTGATCGACTGACCTACCATCCCCCTTCCCTAAACCCAACCGATAGTGTTTTCAGAAGCACCGATTGACCCGCCCACCCACTTCCCTAAATCCAACTGACAGTGTTTTTAAAGGCAAACCAGAAAAAGAAAAGCTCTCGCCTGATTTTTTCCATGTTTTCAGATTTTACCACATTCTCACCCTGTTATTTACTAGTTTATTTTTTGCCTTCTGTTTTTGTCTTACCTGCTTTCTGGAGGTGCCTCAAACTCCATCGTCGTGGTCAACTCCTCTCTGCGCCTCAAGTCCGTCGACATACATGATGAGCTGGACAAACTAGTAACCGCAGCAAAGCCTTCCACACGGAGGTAATTGGTCAACTGGTTAGCGTGAAATGGAACAGCGTCTTACCGCACCATAGCAGTCGATTTAAAAATAAAATGCAGCCCTACGTACCTCTGGCTACATAATTTATGCTCTCCAGAAATGTATGTAGGTCTACACTTTCAGAATTAGCCTATGTTGGACAATCTTGTCTTAAGCCGCCTTTCCACTGCACATGACAAACGACAAGCGACAGACCAGAAGTCATTCATTTCCAATGGAGAGTAGTCCGGGAGCTGCGTGGAGTTCCGATCATCTCCGTATGCGGGAAATTCGGATCCGATTTGAGCTGCGGATCCGTTAAAATATTTGAACTCCTGCCACTAGACCGTATGCGACCGGCCGACCGAAAGTGATGTATTTCAGTGTTGTCCAAGCAGGTCCGTGCGCGCGAGATGAGAAATAGGGGGTTTTCGTTATTTTCTTGAATCAGAAAAAGTCTGTATTTAAAAAAAGCATTTCTATTCATAAATGAGTAATAAAAATATTATTACAGACATTTTTAGCGGCCTATGAGTTTCAGTATTCATTTATTCATCCATTCATTCAACCATGGTGAACACACAGAGAATAAAGGCTCTTGCACTCCTATTTCGGACACTGCGAGAATCAGCGTCTCCCCATGGTGCCCGACAACACTGAAAATACTGTGCGACTGCCACAAGGGGGCGTATTCCGACAGTCGTGTCCAAATGTCGTGTGCAGTGGAAAGGCGGCTTTAGAGGAACATCAAACTGAGGCTTCAAATTGAATTAGCAAATGAATGCAGCACAAAACTCTATCTTGACACAGAGTATATTGTGCTTTAAAAAAGTAATTCCAAAAGTTGAAATGCCATCAAATCAGCTGTGACAGAAAAAAATTATTTTGTTTTTGATCATAAGATCTACAGGCAGCATGAAAAAAGCATTTGAGGCACTTAGTTGTTCTGCTAGATGTAAATAAAAACAGATTTTATGCGAACAAAGTGTAAATAAATAATAAAAAGTAATAAATGTGAATCTAAACCGTCTAAACACTGATCTCTCTTTATGTCCAACATGAAACTAGAGACTATATTTGTTAATTCTTTCTTTTTTAATGAACGCACCTTCAACCTTAAATTGCACCTTAATTCTTAAATCAGCCACAGATAATGTCTACCCAATCAATTTATAACCAAACAATGGGCCTAAATAGATGCCAAATGTCAACCCGTGTGAAGCCCCCTTTAGCCTTGTATGTTTGAGGTCAACATTTCTCTCCCGTACTCCTGTTGGAGACCACTTCCATTGAAACAATATTTGAACAGCGGTTACGGATGCCATTCCTCATTTCAGGTTGTACCCTTGAAAAATGCAGCATTGGCTTTTCCTCTAAGAAGCTAGCGTGCAGAGCACTAGGCCCACAAGATCAGTCTGTTCTTTGGCTAGCATGGGGTTTTATAGGTTGGTCTTGCTGTGGAATATCCCAATACTCTGTTAAAGGATAGAGGTTAATGCTCAGGGATTTAGACATTAAATGTTTAGCATTTCTGTCCAAGCTTACTATGATTGTAGAGCGCTAATACTGTGGGTTTGCTAGCCCAGCACCTTGTGTACCTCAGTTTTTGCTGTTTTGGAGGTGACTCTCCTTTTACAGGTCTTACAAGGGTTTTTGCCTGGCAACTGGCAGGGTTGGAGAACTTTTGATATGTGAAGTTTACTTATACACTGATTTCGAGAGGATCATGTGCTTATGATTGCTTGCAGCTGGTCCCTTATAATCCAATTTATGATTCACCAATCAGATGATTCCTAAGTCTCCATAAATAACCTAAATTCCATTCCATAGTCATCTTCATTTTGAAAAATCCCCCTTCCACCTCTACTCCTTTCCTACAGTAGATGGGCGGCACGGTGGCCCAGTGGTTAGCACTGTTGCCCCACAGCAAGAACGTCACTGGTTCAAGTGCTTACCAAGTCAGTCAATGTTACTGTACGGAGTTTACATGTTCTTCCCACGCTTGCGTGGGTTTCCCCCTGTTTCCTCCCACCATCCAAAAACATGCAACTTAAGTTAATTGACCAATTCAAATCAGCACTTTAGACATGCTCCTAGTAAGTAGTTACATCTTCATAACAATCCCTAGTTGCTCTCTAGCTTCAAACAGCAGGGGAGTTTTTAAGATCTACCTGAGCTCAAACTCCCCTTAAACTCGCCTTGCAAATGGGAGGGAGCCCCAGGATCAAGGATCTTATGAGCTCAGAGCTCTCTCCCGGGGCAGCATGCCAAACACGCTTTATAATCAATCATCAGCTAAGTGTGAACTCTTGAAATATTACTTAAATATTCTTCTTACAGATGTGGTGAGTTCATTTTTTTACACTGTTTAGTCCAAAATGTCAGGTGGTGTACCAAGTAACAGGTAGTGTATCAAGCAAAAGTGACATATGACATAATGACATATCCTCCTCACACTATATATTTTATATAGTATATATTTTTATATAGTATTTAAATGACAAATAAGACTGGAAGCATATTTTTTGATCAACATGAATAAATGTTCCAAAAGCTTGCCAAAAGAAAGCTTGTTTTAATTTAATTTAATTAGATTCTATTTGACCTTTGTTCGGTTTCCTGCCTTCGTTAGTTTTCATGTGCATCACCTGCTTTCCATTTAGTTCATTTACTCACTGTGTATTTAATTTCCCTGATATTTTAGTTTAGTTTCCCTGTTTTGCTCAGTTCTCTGTCAGTTATTATTTAGACTTCAGTTGTCTATATTGCTGTCTGCGCTGCTATATATGTCTTTGTGTTTGACTTATTTGGATACCTGTTCCCAACTTCAGTTATTAAACATTTTAAACATTAACTCGTTTTTTCCCCATTTTTTAGTTAGTGTGTTATAACAGTACAGAGCACCTGCCAAAGCAGATGAAGAGCTGATACTCATAGCAAAGAAAGAACCATCACTTCATCTAGTGGGGAGAATTTGCCACAGAATTCTTGTCACCAGCTCTTTTTGGCCGGATTGGCACTTTGTCTCCACCTCCTGAATCTGAATTGCAGTCTCCACCACCACTCTCTATCCCATCAGCTCCTCTTTGGCTTACACCTTTCTCCTCTCCATCATGGACCACCTCATTAGTTCCACTGGGCTCCCTCATTCTTCCTGCTCCACTTTGGCATACACCACCTTCTTCTCCACCATGGGTCACCCCATCAGTTCCAGTGGGCTCCCACATTCCTCCAGCTTTATCTTGGCTTACACCACCCTTGTCTCCACCATGGGCCACCCCGTCAGGTCCACTGGACTTCCTCATTCCTCCAGCTCCACCTTGGCTTACACCTCCTCATCTCCACCATGGGTCACCCATCAGTAAAGCACTATCAAACTTTACATAATGAAAATATTTTGTGGGGTGGTACAGTGGCTCAGTGGTTAGCATTGATACCTCACAGCAAGAAAACCACTGGTTTGAGTCCCAGCTGGTGTTTCTGTGTGGAGTTTGCATGTTCTCCTTGTGTTTATATGGGTTTCCTCCAACTGTTCTGGTTTCCCCCACAGTCCAAAGACATGTGCTATAGGTGAATTGGGTAAACAAAAATGGCCCTAGCACAAATGTAAATGTGAGAGTCAGCTCCACATTGGTCAGTCACCCTGTCTAAACCTCACGACTTCACACTTCCAGCTGCACCTACTCTATCCATCCCTCCAGCTGTGTTGAACTCCTTCCTCATCTCCACCTCAGTGCTCTGTGCTTTAGATCCCTGCCTCCACCTTGGTCATCTGAGCTGATCTTGCTCCTGGAGGGCCGGTGTACCTGCAGGGCTTAGCACCAACTTGCCTCAACACACCTGCCTGGATGTTGCAAGTGTACCTAGTAAGACTCTGGCTGCGTCCGAAACCGCCTACTACTCAGTAGGCACTGTATTTGAATTTAAACGTACTGCTCGGCCGTTAGAAAAGTACGTTCTACACAGTATGAATGTAAGAAGTATGAATGGAATTCGGACGTACTACATCTGCCATTTTGTCACGGTCACGTGACCTACCTGCGTCAGTTGCGTTGCTTCACTCCCATTCATGAATTCTCTCGCGGGGCATCATGGGATAGCGCAGCGTGCATGTGATGCGCACTTCAGAATCTCGCCGGAAGTAGTACGTTATCCGGGTACTTCTCGCATACTGATTTTTGAATTCTATGAATTCGGACATACTACTCGGCTCACATACTGATTTTAGCGTACTGCATAGTATGGAAGTATGCGGTTTCGGACGCAGCCCTTGATTAGCTTGTTCAGGTGTGTTTGATTAGGGTTCGAGCTAAAATCTGCAGGACTCCGGCCCTCCAGGAACAAGTTTGGTGACCACTGCCCTATACCCTTAAATAATGCACTATTTTAGGGAGCAGACTTTTTGTGGTGTCTGAAACCATAGTGGATGCTCAATCAATCACACATAGCACTGCAATAACAAGTGTACAATCCATGTATTCTAGTTGTATTAACAGCTAGAAAGTACCCCTAATGCACTCATTGCTCCAATTCACTCACTCGCTTACAATCACTTCTATTAGTGGACTGAATGAGGCTATAGGGGGCGATTTCAGATATAGCATCTGTCAGTCAGCCCCCTGATATTATCTGTCATTTCTCCACCACGGCTCATTCCTCCCTCAACTCTCATCCAGCTGTGTCCTGGGTAGAGGTGTGAACCTAGACTGGTCTCACGGTTCGGTTTGGTTACAATTATCATGCCATCGATTCGGTTCAATTGGATATCTCGGTGCATCACGGTGCATTGACAATGCTTTCCAAACAGTTTTATATTTTCTTCACGTCACAATAATTCTTGTATTAAAATGTATAAATATATTTGTATCATATTTGTAACACAATTTTGTCCTTTAATACAAACAGTCAGATATATAAACTGTACCTTTAAAAACTCAAGTACACGCACAGAACAACATAACAGCATTTATAGCAAATAAACTAATGTAAATATTCCACTTGCTTTCTGAGCCTTGTCTAGTGAGTTCGTTCTTAAACCCCTATGATTAGTCACATGCTCTACAGGAAGGGCTGCGATTGGCTCTTACGCACTGGCACTGTTCACCGATGATAAACACTGATAAACGGCAGCAGCGATCACAGTTGATCCATGATAGACGTGGAGGAGAAAGCTCTGCAGACACGCACTCGTGTCTGTATCCAGAAGTATCGGTGTAACCGCCGAGAGGAGCGGAAACGTCACACCAGCAGGTCAGATGGGCCAGAGAGAGAGAAAAGGAGTACTTTCATTTTCTCAATCACAGTGAAATAGGGACTTCTGCTGTAAGTGTAAGCGAAAGTCCAGTAAACACACACGCTGGGAAATTGTGCACAGTTTCTGAGTTTTTAAGTAATTTGAACATTGTAAATACTCGCTCTCGCCTCCCTCGCCATAGTAAGCTACGGAGACATAGCGCCAGGGCCGGATTAACCAATGGGCCTTCTGGGCACAGGCCCAGGGGCCCGTGCGCACATGGGGCCCCTGCAAGGGGAGGAAAAAAAGGCATTTTTGGAGCGTCTATTTTATCTAAGTGGAAATAGCGCACTTCGTTGGATCAAGCTATTGACGCGGTTTCCGCCCATCAGCGTATGATTGACAGACACAACTTAAGTAGAGAGCGCTGTTGGCAGTATCGTGAGTGGCGTAGCTCGTAGAGCGCACAGTTACATGTTTTGACGCGATCCTTTGTCAACCCGGTTCGAATCCACCATCTGCTGAACTCGTGCATTTTTTCTTTCTCCCCATTAAATATGATATCAGATTGGAAATACATTTATTTTTAATAGGAAAAGAAACTTTAGCAAAAAAATAAAATAATGCAAACGTGATATAAATTCACTAGTGGCTCGTGGGTATTTAATAATGTTTAGCCTAATTCAAATGTGTATAAACAGCATCTAAACAGTTATTTTCCACCAAGTGGCCACGATAAAAGGTTTAATTGACACTATGGCCAGGTGTACAGTCAATCTATGGTGTAGATGACTTGTGAAATCAATTAGTTTTATTATTATACATTTTTGAACACGGGGACAAAGTAGGGCCGCGTCTGTGAGATTTGAAGGAGTTTTATTTTGTAAATACGGATAAAGCAGCCTTGATATTCCGGTTTTTTAGATGCTTTGAGTATTATTCGTTTCGTTAGGATTTAATTCTTCATCATCAGACCGTGGTAGAAGCCGATCTGTCATGACAAACATGCGTTAGCAGCAACAGTATTTGTGTTCAGTTCAGTTTTAGCTCTCTACCGTAATACGCAGTGTATGAGCGACCGCAGAAAGAGTAAGAGACAGGAGAGGAGTAAGACAGAGCATCATTAATAAGTGCGTGTATTATGGAAGACTCAGATTAATAGCATTGGATTGGAGAGGCATTATGGGTTATATGCCATGCCAATAATATATGCTTTATAAGTTTATATAAGTTACACATTAAAAATACCCTATAAAATATATATATTTAGTACCGCTTCAGTGAATTTGAACATGTATACTAAAAAAACATTTATTTTCACTTGTTTTATTAGGATTTTTTTTTCAAAGTGTGCTTTAAATGCTTAAAAAAAGTTAAATCTTTGTAAACTATAAATATATGCACTATATATTATTTATTTATAAATGTGGGCAAGACAATATAGATAAATTTTCTTAAAGTGCGGCCGGCTAGGGGGCTCTACAAGACAATGTGCCCAGGGGCCTCTGAGTTCTTAATCCGGCCCTGCATAGCGCACATGAGATAAATGACGTCAGTACATAATAACCGGTTATAATCTATTACTGAACTGATACCGAATTGTCCGCATCTGCATCGCCGTGCACCAAAGAAACAATAAATTTTGACCCCCCTAGTCCTGGGTCTACATCAGGGGTTCTCAATTTCAGTCCAGGAGGGCCGGTGTTCTGCAGTGTTTAGCTCCAACCCTAATCAAACACACCTGAACACTTTAATCAATCAGTATTTGTGTATGCTATTTGATGTCTTTGTGCTTGACTCATTTGGATACCTGTTCCCTGCTTGAATTATTAAACATTTTGTTAAACTTACCTGCTCACGCATTCTGTCCTTCATTGCCACAACCCTGACAAATGCAGTTTAAACTAGCGTTATATAGTCAACGATTTTGTTTTAATATCTTTTTAAGATTTAATGACAGTCTCTAGTTTTCTGTTTTCTTATTTTTGTAAAACGGTTGCACCACAGGACTTATGCGTGTTAAGTTAAATGCGTATTTGCCATGCTGTCCCAGGAGAGAGCCCTGAGCTTGTAGGATCTTTCTGCCTGGGGCTCCCTCCTGTTCAGCTGGGACAGAGGAGAGTATGGGCTCGGGTAGGTCTTGGGAACTCCCCTCTTTTTTAGCTAGGAAAAGAGGGGAGTAAGTCAGGGTGGGTGGGGGGATTCTTCAAAATCAAAGACGACTGAGGTAGGGAGAGCAGACAATTTATGTGCATTTGAATTTATCTGATAGGTTGGTCATGTGAGACCAGCTGTGGTCAGTCATATGCATGTGATCCTCTAAAATTTGTTTATAAAACTTCACATAATGAAGATCTTTTGTGGGGTAGCATGGTGGTTCAGTAGTTAGCACGCCTCACAGCAGGAAGGATGGGTCACTTGGGGTGTCTGTGTGGAGTTTGCATGTTCTCATTGTGTGTGTATGGGTTTCCTCAGGGTGCTTTGGTTTCCCCCACAGTCCAAAGGCATGCTGTATATGTAGGTGAATTGGGTAAACAGAATTCGCCATAGTGCATGTGTAAATGTGAGCGTGTACGGGAGTTTCCGTGTACTGGGTTGCGACTGGAAGGGCATCCACTGCATTAAACATATGCCAGAATAGTTGGCGGTTCATTCCAATGTGGCAACCCCTGATAAATAAGGGACTAAGCTGAAAGAAAATGAATGAATGAAGATGTTTTGTCAACCTAAAATCAACTATAGTTGTAAATATTTGAAATGGATTAAAGACTTTCATCAAAGTTGTCCTGAAACTAATGTGTATTAAATGTTGTGGTCTTAGGGCAACTTTGAAGAACTGTTTTGTTCCACTACTGTATATCCAAAAATGTAGTTTTGTTTTACCTTTTTTATATATATATTTATTTTGATACCAGAACAAAAAACATTAGCATTTATTATAAATACTGGTCTGAGTACATGCATAGTTGAAAAAAAAACATGTTGATCCATGTATAAAATGCTTTCTATTGCTTTAGAACAGGGGTCACCAATCTCGGTCCTGGAGGGCCTCAACACTCCCGCCTGAATGTTTCAAGTATACCTAGTAAGACCTCAATTAGCTTGTTCAGGTGTGTTTGATTAGGGTTGGAGCTAAAATCTGCAGGACACCGGCCCTTCAGGAACAAATTTGGTGACCCCTGCTTTAGAACTTTGCTGTACATTTCATAACTAGAGGACATTTATTTCATCACATTAGCCTGTTAGACACTTGTCCTGATAGTACCTTTAAAAATGAACAACTTGTCTCATTCCATCTTTTCCAGTTCTCCGGGGCAAATGAAAGCTGTAAACATCTGTCAGACAGATTCTCTTGAATACAGAAGGTTGATTCTTCCAAACTCCTTAAGGTAATTACTATCAGTACAACACTTGTTTCAGCTACTTGGAACCTGTGGCATGGCAAACCAACGGTAGGCTAATATGGTGCAATCAGAGCTTTCATGTGATATGAAAGGTAATTAAGATGACAGATTGAATCATTTTCGTATCAGCAGATACCTGGCGCTAGCTTGTCGATACCTGCCCAGGTTGAGGACTGTTAACACCTGAGGGAGAGATCTGACAATCTGGAGTTCTCTTTGACAGAATTCTTGATTTGAAGCGGGAATAAAGGTCCATTCACAACACGGATGTACACGGCTTGATTATAACCTTGGTGTATTTGGGTGCTTATGTGTCAGAAAGAAGAGAAATCATATATATATTAGCAAGCATATTGTTCTGCTCTCAACTTGACCCAGCTCCTGCTTTTCTGAAACTTTACTCTGCATCTATTTCTCGCTTTATTAACACATTACTTACCTCTGCGTCATTTACCTTACAACTCAAAATCTTTACACCTTTCCTAAAGAAGTTCAACCTGTATCCTTCAGTACCTTTCATTCCTTGACTAATAGAAAGCACTGTTGCCTCCCAGGTTTAGGCTTTCTAACTGAAAGTAACTTATTTGACCATTTTCAATATGGGTTTCATCCACTCCATAGTACTGAGGGTGCACTCACACTAGGATATATAAACCATGCCCAGACACGTTTCCCAGTTAGTTTGACCAGTGTGATTGCTCCGAATTGGGCCTAGGCGCAGTTCAGTTGGCTGGCCCTTTGGTGAATGTCCTTGAGTGGCCCAGACAGAGCCCAGATCCTATTTAACATCTCTGGAGAGATCTGAAAATGGCTGTACACTGTCGCTTCCCATCCAACCTGATAGAGCTTGAGAGGTACTGCAAAGAGGAATGGGCAAAAATACCCAAAGACAGGTGTGGCGAGCTTGTGGCATCATATTCAAAAATACTTGAGGCTGTATTTGCTGCAAAAGGTGCATCAACAAAGTATTGAGCAAAGGCTGTGAATACTGATGTGCATGTGCTTCTTCTGGTTTTTTATTTGTAATAAATTTGAAACTATTTCAAAAACTCTTTGTTCACATTGTCATTATGAGGGATTGTGTGTAGAATGTTGAGAAAATAAATGAAGTGAATCCATTTTAGAATAAGGCTGTACCATTAAAAATGTGGAAAAAGTGAAGCGCTGTGAATACTTTAACAGATGCACTGTATGTTTCCATTGGGCTTAATATTTAGGAAGAATGGTCTATCTTATCACTTTTATGCTAATGGCATGCAAATCTATGTGCCTCTCAAAACAAAAGGTGTACTGTCTGCCTGTTTGTCAGAGGTTAAGGCTTGAATGTCAAATAATTTTAAAAAACTAAATGAGAAGAAGACTGAGGCAATTGCTTTTGGACCTCAAGCTAGCTCAGGAAAGCTGAATCAAATGTTGGACATTTTATCTGACTGCATTAAACCATCTGTAAGAAATCCGTTTTATCCCGGATTCTGCCCTTCTATTTGACAAACAGGTAAATGCAGTAGTTAAATCATGTTTTTTCCAGCTGAGATTATTAGCCGAAGTGAAAGGCTTTTTAAGTTGTCGGAATTCGAGAGATTAATTCATGCGTTTATATCATCACGCCTGGGCTACTAAAACTCAATTTATATTGGTATTGGCCAATCCTATTCTAAAAAATTTACTGTATGTTTTTATGGTAATACATGGCTGGGCTCAGACTTTTCACTCTCATCTTATTACTGTTAAAATTTCTGACAGATGTTTAAGATCATTGAACCAGAAAATGCTAGCAGCTCCCAGATCCAAATTGAAGAAAAACTGTGATCAAGCTTTCTCTCTAGTGGGTCCTAAAATGTGGAGTGGGCTACTTACGTCCATTAGAACCAATGAATCTTTGTTCAGAGGGAAACTTAAACTGCACCTCCTAGAAAGAGCTTTCGAGATGGGAGAAAATTGATCCTATTGGACCTGTCTGGTGTCCTGTTATTTATCGTTCATGATGTGTGATATGTTGGATGTATTCTATGCATCTGTTGCCGTTCATAATTTGCTTTTAGGTGTGTACAGCACAATGTTCAACAACTGATGTTTTATTGCGCTTTATAAATAAATAAACTAAACTAACTAAACTAAATGACTTAAATTATATAACTTTAGCAATGTCCGCTGTGCTGAGCGTGAGCGCTTCTCTTCCTGTTAAACTGAGTAGTCGCATTATCGACGCTCTGGTTCGGAAGGCAAACTGCAGTGTGAGTGTAGGCCGGCGGGGGAGGGGGGACAATCGTGCTTCGGCACAGTGCAAGGCAACTGTACCTAGTGTGAGTACGCGCTGAGACTGCACTGGTAAGGGTGGTAAATGATCTTCTAAACCAGGTAACTCTGGTTGTCTCTCTATACTTCTGTTACTCGATCTTAGCTCTATCTTCACATTCTCCCATGTGTTACTGATTTCACGTCTCTCAGATGTGTGTATTTGTGTTACTGCTCTTTCCTGGTTTCTTCCTATCTCTCTGACAGTCACTTTAACATTTCAACAAAGAATTTTCGGTCATCCACTATCCTTGTAATGCAAGGCGTCCCCCGGGGATCTGTTCTCAGGGCATTACTTTACATCATTTAAATATGACCTCGTCAGATTTTACACCATCATGGTATAAATTATCATTTTTATGCTGAGAGCGTACAAACTATACTCTATTTTTAACATGGACAAAATCAATAACATCATTATTGGTACTCCATCACTCATCACTAATATCCCCACCATCAATTCATTCTGAAAGAATAGCCCTATATTTGAAATATATAGCCAGAGCTACGTATTGCTGCACTTTGTCTTTAAAATGAACATTATGGGGCGGTATGATGCCAAACCAGTTTGTCCAGTTAGCTTACCATGTAAGACAACAGAGAGGAAAACAGAGAGGAGTTGACCACAATGATGGGGTTCAAGTTTGGCGAAGAACATTTCCAGAAAGCAGGTAAGACAAACAAAAGCCAAAAAATAAAACAAACAAGTAAATAACAGGGTGAGAATGTGGTAAGATCTGAAAATGTGGTAAAAATCAGGCGAGGGCTTTTCTATATAATAATAATAATAATAATACCTTTTATTTATAGGCGCCTTTCAAGACACTCAAGGAAACTTACAGCAGGTCACAAGCACATCATAAAAATACAAGCAGTAAAAATAACAATCAACATAACATAAAACCAGCAATTCATTAAAAGCTATCCTAAACAAAAACGTTTTTATCTGAGATTTAAAAATGGAAATCGAGTCCACCTGGCGAATGTGTAAAGGCAGGGAGTTCCATAGCTTTGGTGTTGCACGACTAAAAGCCCTGCCACCAAATGACTTCATCTTGAAGCTTGGAACAGACAACAGTTCAGCAGAAGATGATCTCAGTGAGCGTGAAGGAGTGTACAAATGATGGTCAGAAAGATAGTGAGGGGCCAAGTTATGAAGAGCTTTGTATGTTAGGAAAAGGATTTTGTATTGCATACGATAGTGAACAGGGAACCAGTGCGGGTTAAAGAGAATTGGAGTTATATGGTCAGAAGTACGCAAGCAGGTAACTATCCTAGCCGCTGAATTCTGAATTAACTGTAGTCTGTGGAGTTGCTTATCAGGGATGCCAGATACTGTAGGAGAGAGGTACAGTAATCAATCCGTAATGTAACCAAAGCATGAACAAGCACTTCAGTACTTTGTTGAGATAGTGAAGAGCGAAGTCTTGCAATGTTACACGAATGAAAAAAGGCAGAACGTGAGATATTACTAATATGAGGGCCAAACGAGAGCATGCCATCTAGTATAACCCCAAGACTTATAACAAGAGTTGATAAATTGATAAGAGAGTTATCAGTAAACAGGGCAAAGGATTGTGCTTTGGAAAAAATAGACTTAGAGCCAACAAGAGGGGCTTCGGTTTTACTGGCATTTAACTTATTATTAGTCATCCATATATCATCCAAATTATTAGTCTTCCATATATTAATCTCATGTAGACATTTAGTAAGGTCCGAAGGGGGGTGAGATGTTGTAGGTTTTGTGGTGATATAAATCTGTGTATCATCTACATAAAAATGAAAATGTATGCCATAAGAACAAAATATATGACCTAGAGGGAAGATATATTTATATATATATATATATATATTAGGGCTGTCAATTGATTAAAAAAATTAACTAATTAATCACACTTTTGTCTGTGATTAATCATGATTAATCACGACAAGCCGTATTTATTACAGAAATAAAAACACAGGCATGTAAGTTTCATTTGAATTTTAAGACAATCAATGCCAATAACAAACAAACATTATTTCCATGTTGGATTCTATGTGAACTACAAAAAAAATCCAAAATACAGGCATTGCAAATATAGAAATTGGATAAAAATAATAATAATAAAGTATTGAATACAAGCAATTGTATTCATTGTAAAGTTGTTTTGCGAGTTGAGAACATTAATTATAAAGTAGAAACAATTTTGCTTAGTCCTCCTTAACATTTTGGTAGTTGCTAAAACAGGCCAGTCGGTTGACATGTGACCTAAGAGTAAGAAAAGTCTCTCACAAGCAGAATCACCGATTTCGGTGCTTAATTTCTGTGCCACTGGTGCTGTGACAAGGACGCAAGAAGCACCAAGGGGTACATCAAAGTCACGTACTAAAGACTATAGGCTAGACTTCTTACATGGACTTTGGTCACGCCATCTCTAAACATTAAATTCTAAACTGCTTTGAGCGACTGTCTGCGATGTTAGGCGTTTAATCTTGTTGTTAGGATATCCACACATACACAAACACTCTCTTACACACACACAGACAACGCGGGCAGTACAGCGAGCTCACACGGTATAAGCGACTCCCTTCAGAGTCATCAACGTGCACGGTCGCGTTCATCATCGCGCCGCCCTCAACCCGAAAGTGAAAAAGTAAGTGACCGGTTCGCGGATGAACGTGCGGACCGGGAGGGAGGGAGTAGGTGTCGCGGATTAAGCTGGATTTATACTTTCGCCTGGCGCCGCATCGCGCGCCTCCGCTGAGTGCACGCGCACCTCGAGGCTATACTCGCCGAGGGAGGGGGGGTTCGCTCACTATTCTGTCGGCCGCCTAGGTCGCCTCTGTGGACGCGCCGGCCCTGAACACACGTCAGCCACAACAGGAAATAAGAAAAAACTGCCACTGCGTTAAATGCGTTCATTTTTTAAACGCGTTCAATATTTCAAATTAATCGGCGTGCGTTAACGCGCTAATTTTGACAGCCCTAATATATATATATATATA
>CAIGQQ010030400.1:40030-90886 GCA_903798035.1 Danio albolineatus | reverse complement strand
TATAAAAATTACTGCTTTACAATAATATTGTATGTGAGCAAATACATTTGATTAGTCACTACCAAAGGCTAAACACAAGATCATAGCCCAAATTAATACAGGTTAAATACAGTATTTTGATAAATAGGAAACACCAAGAGAAATATAAAACATATATAACATTTAGTTTAGTTTTTGGCAGTAACTTGCTTAAATTTAAATGTATTGTCTTTCTATTCCTAAAGATGTTCTGTGACTAAACTCATTTTTTAATGTATATAAATGTTTAATAAAACTGCTTTGTTTAAATGCACATGGTTTATGTATGCTTTATATTTACTGAGAAAATGAATGAACATATTTCATAAAACACTAGTCACAATGAATCCTCAAACAAGTGCTTCATGATTTAGACTAATCAAAATTAAAATAGGTACAACAAAATTATAATTAAAACACAACACATCAAGCAGTGAACCCTGTTCTGTTCCACAATCTACAGTTTGTACAGATTTGAAGTACATTAAATGCAACATTTTAGCCCTATGTGCAGTGATAAAAGCAGAATTAGAACACAATCTGTGACTTCAATTTCAACAAAAGTCCACCAGATAGCGCCATCACCCCTCACACAACTAAATACAATCCCAGTCACTTCAGCTGCTTACATTTCAGAGATCTCACCGAGTGACTTTTAACTATTAGAGCATTTCAACTCAGACATTTCTGTCACGTAACAAATGACACTTCACTAGACGTCTACTGAGGGATGACGTTATGGGGGGTCTGTTCATCAACAGGTTTAATTATAAGCAGCTGGAATATGAATGCTTCCCAGAAATACATTTACTGTGTGATGTAGCCTTCGGCAGACTACTGGCGTCATAGCCTAATTTGCCACCGGGTTACTGAACATGTTCAACATCAAACCACTAGCTCACTGTTACAACCTGAAACTCATGACTATAAAAAGTTAAAAGGGACACGAATGATGTAACTTCAGAGTGTTTTGTCTTCAGCTGCACTCCTAAGGTACAATTAGAGGATCCTTACGAGGAGCGGAAATTTTACAGACGTGGTGTCACTCTTTTGCTATATCCTTTAAGTATTATTATTGCTATAGGCTGCCAGCCAAACTCTTCAAGCAGACTGTAATCTGGCATATGCTCCAGATGTGTTGTAACTATTATATCAACCATTTATTTATTTTTAACAGAGGTGAGAGGCATGTCATGATTTTGCTGAGTACCATTCTGGATTAAAGTCTATGTTGATCCAGGAACATCATTTATGTTTGAAAATGTAATCCATACCTATTCCCTACCAGTGGTGTAAAGTAACAAATTACAAACACTCAAATTACTGTAATTGAGGAGTTTTTCTCAGAAAGTGTCATTTATTAAGTAGTTTAAAAAATGTGTATTTTTACTTTCCCTTGAGTACATTTTTAGTGCAGTATCGGTACTTTTACTCCACTACACAGCAAAAAAATCAGTGTACATTTAACTCAACTTGAGTTTAACTTAACACTTCTTGGGTGTACATATGACTCCCTCCATTTTGGAGTTAAAACAACACTTTCTAAAGTGTGAAATTTGTACATTACTCAAAGAGTTCATTTTTAACACTGTAAGAGTTTATTCTTACATCAAACTGGAGTGTGTGTTACCCTTCAAAGTGTTAATATATCACCTTTTTTCCTATATTATCAATTGGTGTGTGTGACAACATCGATCAAATATGTTAAAAATAGTTTTAATTTATTAAATGTTTATTAATCTTTTGAGAAATCATTTCAATAAATTCAACTCTTGACATTTTAAAATGCAACAATACATGTTTCAAGTTTAAGTAAAACAAACTGGTTTGATCACTGTTTGTCCGAAAGAACACTTATTCACTAGTGGGAAACACTCTGCATATTGGTTTAAAATTTTAACGCTGAAAAAATGTACTCTGGTTTTAACACTGAACAACACCAAATAAAATCACATTGTATAGTTAACACTGAAATTTTTGCTGTGTACTTCAACTTTTAGTCACTATTTTATCTTCAGTCCTGTGATTCCTGTCAAATCAAATTTCGCATTTAAGCCAGCAGCTAGCTCACTGCAACTCTCACATGGTCACCCACTGAAGCTAAGCAGGGCTGCGCTTGGTCAGTACCTGGATAGGAGACCGCATGGGAAAGCTAGGTTGCTGCCGGAGGTGGTGTTAGTGAGGCCAACAGGGGGAGTTCAACCTGTGGTCTGTGTGGGTCCTAACCAAGTGGCAACCTCCCGCTCTCCCTCGGGAAGCCAATACGGAAGTAACTGAAATTGCAATACATCAACTCGCCTTCGGGGGCTGGCTCCATAAACTCCTGGGGGGTTTCTGACTGCAATGGTAAATTGGCTGTTTTTACAGGTGATAAAAACATGTTTACAGCCTGGCACAATCGATGGTTTTGATGCATATAGCAGATATTACCCTTCATGACAACTCTGAGGGGGGTGAATTTTTTTATAACTCCTCCGTTTCCTTTATATTAAGTTATATAAAGTTTGCATAATTAAGGGCTTTTGCGCTTTTCAGAAACCTATAGGTGACGTCACGGATACTACGTCCATATTTTTTACAGTCTATGGTCCTAACGCCCCAGTATAGTGAAGGGGACTTAATACTGCTCAGCGAGCACTGTCTTTTGGATGAGATGTTAAGCCGAGGTCCTGACTCTCTGTGGTCATTAAAAATCCCAGGGTGTTCTTCGAAAAAGAAAAGGGGTTTAACCCCGGCTTCATCATCACTCTGTCTCCACCAATCATCTGGTGTGTGGTCTAGTGCAATATGGCTGCCCTCGCGTCCTCCAGGTGGATGCTGCACACTGGTGGTGGATGTGGCGATCCCCCCCATTGTATAAAGCGCTTTGAGTGTCTAGAAAAACGCTATATAAATGTAAGGAATTATTATTATTATTACTATAATTACTATATGATACTATACTGTAATATGCTACAATATACTATACTATTTGGTACTGTACTTTGTTGTAATTTACTATACTATGCGTTACTATACTATACTGTAATATGCTACAATATACTGTCGTATTTGGTACTGTACTTTAATATACTGTATGCTATTTTACTATGCTACTCTACTATACATAAATATACTACAGTATACTAAACTTTACTATACTAGGCTATACTTTAGTATACTGTAATATGCTATGATATACTATACTGTACTATTTGGTACTGTACTTTGCTCTACTTTACTATACTATTACTATATAGTAGAATAGTATATTACTATACTTAACTTTCTCATACACACTTGTACACAGCACCTTATAACAATATACAATGCAATACTTCTCCTTGTACACAGCACCTTATAATCTGTATATTTATAACAAATCAGTACATACATTTCAACATCCAGATCTTTTGGACTGACTGCATCTGTTTAATGTCTATCGTCTTTTTTTTTTTCATATTTATGTTGTGTTGTCACTTTGCCGTACTTGATTATACTACATGCTATTTTACCACACTACACTCTACTATACATGAATATACTACACTATTTGGTACTGTACTATGCTGTACTTTATGATATTATACTATACTTTAATATACTGTACTGTACTATACTGTATAGTATCTTGAATTTACAACTCAACCATTAGTACAGTGTGCTCTATGTAGTATGAATGTACAGTATAAATGGAATTTATATGTCTGCAATATGGCTGCCATCGCGTCATCCAGGTGGAGGCTGCACACTGGTGGTGGATGAGGAGAGAGACACCCCCCACCCCCACCCACTCTATATAAATGTATGGTATTATTAAGGTAAATCACACACAGCAAAATTGCCAGTGTACATTTTACACCACAGGTGTTGAACAAACACCACTTTTCTGGTGTCTATATGAGTCCCACCACCCAAGTGTCCAGGTTGCACTTTCAAAAGTGTATATATTTTATACTGCAGAGGTGTATATATTTTACACTTTTGAAAGTGTAACCTGGACACTTGAGTGGTGGGACTCTTGTGATGTAAAATTTACTCTGGCAAATTTGCTGTGTACGGTTTCAAGTTCACAAGTCAGCAAAAAATGCTAACTGTCAAATACAATTATATCAATAATTTTACTGAACACAGGAATGTCATCTCTCAAATCTGAACTATTAACACCGATGAGGAGTATGGAAAGGCAACACCGGAAATGCGCACTGTTAAACATCACAATTTAACCCCTATCAGTGTTAAAAACAGTAAATGTACTCTTGGATTTTAACACTACAACACTACAGGGGTTTACACTAGAAATTCAACACCTTACAGTTTGCTGTGCGTCATAATGAACTACCTCAAGACATGGCCGATTTATAATTCCAGCAATTGTTTGAAAGCATTAAAAGTGTCTTTTTTGTTTACACTGCATGGTTCAAGTGACTCAATTCAGATTTTTTTCTCCCATGCCCTTATAACGTGTTAGCAGGGAAAATCCACATGGATTCCAATTTACTCAAATCAGACTCGGGCCTTGTTCATATGTGGAAACCATGCCGGAATGTCTGCAGTGTAAGCAGGTAGATTGGATTTTCACATGTGAATGCAAGTCGCGCATCAATAAAAACTAGCGAATGATGTGAGTTCTGTACCTTTGATGAAGGTACAATATTTTATCTGCAGGTTTTACCAAAGGTACATTTTGGTTTCCCATGGTACAAATCATGTCCTCAATGGTACAAATGTGTTTCTTTGTCTTAAGGTACAATTCTGCAGCATAAAACGGTACTGCCCCACTGCTTGGGTTTGTACCTTCTTTGGTACAACATTGTACCATTTTTTTCTGAGAGTATAGATTTAGCAGTGAACCAGTCCTGACATTTTAAAGACTTTGACCTGCTCTATTAAATCTTGCACCATTACCAATCATAGAGCATGCCAATAAAACATTATTACTGTCATCACGCTGTGGTGCAGCCTCTGTGTCATGTTTTGCTATGACTTATGCTTTTTACATTTACTCCAGTGGCAACAAATACTTTCAGAAAGAAGATAAGTGTATAGTTTGAGTTCTGCGATGAGTGTCTAACATTGTACCATGTCAAATACTCCCTGTCACACATCGAGGGGCTACAGAAAGATGAACAGAGCAGTGATTGAGTTACATTTTAAGTTGCTCTTTCATACATTTAAGAGACGTTTAAAATGATTTTCTTATGGTTTGTTTTTGTCTTGTTTCTAGTACAAATATCTAAAAACTCTGAAAAAATTGCCAATGGGGTAAGCAAAATAAATTAATTTCAAAGCGAAAATAAGATTACCTTGCTTACCCCATTTGCAGATTATTTAGCTTGTTTTAAAGAAAAATCTCATTGAATTTTTACTCATCATTTATGAAAACAAGATATGTTTTGCTTGACAAGAAAATGGCTTTTGGGGTGATGCAGAGTGTATTTTTACAGCTTGATTGTGTTTATGGGGTGCAAAGCAATGTGTGCTCATGCTTCATTTCTGAAAAAGCATGTTATTTTTTCATATATTTTACTTTAATTATATACAGCTACTCAGCTAACATGAATATTTCCTAGTTCCTTCAAAAGCCCGTCCTCTAGAGGCTCTGATTGGTCAGCTAACATAATGTGCAGAGATTCGCGGATCAGCTCCATGTCACCAGGAAGCGTCCTGCTATAGCAGTACAGCACATCTGGCCACGCCCCTTTGCTGTGCGGGGTGTATGCTTGTAACCTGAAGGGTGTCTGACATCATTAACCAGGATGTATTGACAGAGTACTGACAGAGGAGAGATCGCTGGTTCACACATACTTCCGTGAACTACAGCCGGTTTAAGAACTACAACTCCTGTCATGCAGCACACACACACACACACTCCTGTTCCATATCACGACTGATTGCATACACACCACCGGAGGACCGTCATGACTGATTACACACACTACATAAGCAGCACACACACTCTCAATCACTGCAGTAGTATTGTCAACTGTTTGTGACTTGCAACGGTTTTCTTTGTTCCAGTTTTTTCGTGTTTAAGACCTTAGCCTTGTTCCGTGATTATCCTTGTCTGCCGCCAGCCTTTTGATCTATTGCCTGTTTATGATTCCGATTTTGGATTTTCCCCGTGAGATTTGCTATACTGCTTTTTATAATAAATATCTGCAATTGGATCCTCGCCTCCGTTGTCTACGTCACACCACCATCAACATTACACTCTCAGGCATAATAAACTCTGAAACTGTCACTAAAATATCTGTTACTGTAAACAAGAATAGAATAAATGGTCAAATTAATTTGTTAAATTTAAAACAAGGGAGAAGCAGATCGGTTTGACTGTACAAGGGAAATACCTCACACTTGCGGTGCTAAAGCATTTGCTGTGGGGTGATCTGCTCTCAGGATGCAGGTTGGAGAGACTGCTGTACTAGGACTGGGCCACCTGTCAGTGCTCTAAGGCGGGGGACGGGCCAACGGAATCACTTGCAACTCATTGAGAGGAGAAGAACGGTACAGTATGGACACATAAGAGTATATAAAAATCAATGTTAGTCGCTAGATTTGTCGCTAGTCGCTTTTTTTTTTTTAAATTTGTCGCTAGGGGGTTCTGAAAAGTCGCTAAGTTGGCAACACTGGATGGATCAAGAGGTGTTTTTTTCTTCTCTCTTTTCTCTCTCACTTTTGTCCTCCTGTCTCCTTTCTCTCACCTCATCTGTCTTTACCTCCAGGATCTGCGATTACTGAATCTCTCACAGGGGCTCTGGGAAGATAAGAGGAGATGTGATGACAGCGAGGGACCAGAGAGAACCGGACTTCGGAGATTAAAGAATTAGTTCACCATAAAAATAGAAATCAATATTTACTCAAAATCAAGTGGTTCTAAAGCTTTATGGGTTTCTTTTTTCTGTTGAACGTGAAATAAAGATATTTTAAAGAAAACTGTAACTTCCATAGTAGGAAAAACAAAAACTATTGACCTTATTCTCCGCGTTTGAGCGGGCGCAGCCATTTGAGTCATTTTGTCTAGAGACTTCTGGTCTCATTCACTTCCATTCATTTTTAGATGTTATAAACAGCTCGTTTTGCTGCTTGATGTTGCAAACTGATGTTTTCTTATTATATTACTCTACTTTGTCTGTGTAGTCATGCAAACACTTGTTTGTAGCGCGAGTAGTTTGACCATTTTCTGCTGTTTATTTTTCCTAGTCATTTCTCCCATAGGCGACAGAATTGGAAGTTCTAAAACAATCGCAAAAACGGGCGACTTCAGCATTGAAGAATAAGGTCAGTACCTCACAAATTAAGAGATCTGACCAGATACTTAGACTGCTGATGGTAACCGAGCCAGCCGCTATGTATTATTACACAAATACATTAGCATGCTGTTTACATTTATGGCTTACTTATGTTAACACAGACCTTACAAGATATTACTATTTATTTATATATTTACTTGCCTATAATATAAAGGCTGCGTGACTACAGGACCTTCCTAAACCAGCGATGCACGAACATCCTGTAGTCTCCACTGATATCTGCTTACTAAGTAGCACCCACACTGAGTGGCATGGACTGCTCGACTGGCTGGGGTGCATTTGCTTTTAAAAAGACGAAATCACCCTCACCGTGTAATAGAACACCACCAACTTTCCAACTATGTAAATATTGGTAGGCCTCTGTACTTTTTTAAGTCTTCATAAACGCTCCATCTACTCCTTGTGACAGGACAAAGTAATTAAAAATATCCCCAAAAAGTTACCTCTGGCAAATATCGTCTACCCACATTAACGGTAACGATGGATGGGGCAATATGAGACCATCTGATTATTGCAGGGAGGTTTCACCGTACTCCCAGCTCAAAACATTTACTGAGCTAGCATTAAATGCCATTTTTCTAAAATGACAGCTAACTATACACTATGTAATGACTTTCTGAAACAGTCATCTGATGTACTTTGTCAGCATACCGGAAGTTGGATGACAAAATGCGGAAGAGCGAAGTATTAAAAGTTGGCAGGTCAATAGAAGTCAGAGGTGGCAGGTGTCCAGCATTCTTCAAAATTTCTCAAACTGTTTTAAAAAAGTAAAGCAGGGCTATTCAATTAGTTTGTCATGGGGGCAGGTTCATGAAAAGCATCCCAAACGAAGGGCCGGAGAGGTATGACTTGCAATATGAGAGAGGACGCAACTACATATGTTGCATTTTTGCTCCTTAAGACACCCACGTTGGCTTTTTCTACATTAAAATGTATGTATGCTGTATTTTGAAACTACATAATATCAGTGCATTTTACAATGTGGCTTTTTTTAACAAACCTTCAAATGTTTTATTTCAAAGCACAACAAAAGCAGTGCATTGTTTAAGTAGGCTTCTTCTACATTCAAACACATTCATATGTTTTAAACTGCATAACAATTATGGATGCAGCAATTATAGATTTTGGTTGTACAATTATATTCTGTTGAATAATTATGGTTTTATGGTAATTGCGTCTAATGTAAATTTAAGCTTTATTTTAGGTAGGCCTAATTATTTAGATTAACTGTTGTTATAATCTGTGTTCATACACTCTCAGAAATAAAGGTACAGGAGCTGTCACTGGTGCAGTACCTTTTCAAAAGATACATATTTGTATCTGAATGGTCCATAATGGTACCTCAAAGGTACTTTTTAGGCACATTTGTGTACGAATATGCACCTTTGAGGTACCACTGTGGACTCTTTGGGTACAAATATGTACCTTTTGAAAAGGTACTGCACCAGTGACAGCTCCTGTACCTTTATTTCTGACAGTGTATGTACATAATCATTTTAATAATCATTCGTCTAACATATCTTTTGTTTACATTGCACTGAAAGCCACGATACAACCTCACCGCATTTTTTTCTAATGCGTGCGCACTTTGGCGTATTCTACATTAGAAATAACAAACATGCAAGAGGAAAGGACGTGATAGTGGAATGGCCCACCGCTATAGTTAATTCAGTCTGTGTGCGTATTGGACTCGGCGTATAAGCTCGGAACTTTAAACTAGCGCACAGGTGGCATAACTGTTTAATTGCAGCAGTTTCGTTCTGTGCAACAGAAACGCGCATTTGAGAAGCCTTTACGATTAATTATCCGTGACGAATTAAAGCGCAGTGAAATCGGCGAATCGTTGCATCCCTAACAATGATATCAGTGCATTGTACAAAAGGCCTTTTCTACAGACATATCCAAATGTTTTCGGCTGCCAGCTCCACTCGCTTAATTTCAGGTGACTCACGCTCTGCGCAGCCTTCAACTGCAGCTAATGCTGTATTGAACAGACACGTCACTTCACAACTATAGCGGCTGTTTTTCGACTGAACTAAATTTATTTCTGATGTCTTGTTCAAACTAATTGGAGGGCCAGAAAAAATGGTCTTGGGGGCCGGGTTCGGCCCGCGGGCCGCCAATTGAATAGCCCTGAAGTAAAGCATGAGAAAATAATGAAAGACTATACCTTTTCTGGCTAACTGCCCCTTAACTTCCTGTTTTTTTCTCCTTTCTCTTTATTTTATCATTAAAGTATGATTACTGTTTTTATCGCCTCCTAACTTCTTTTCAGAACTTGTAACTGTGACAATGTGACAATGCCATATTCATCAGGATTCTTGGAAATGAATTTTCCAGCAAACCACTATAGTATGAAAATAGAACTTCTAGTATATTTTGTGGTTGTTTATTCATGGTTGTGGGGTTGATGTTGTATTTTTTTTTTTTGGTTGCTAAATGTCTTAACTTACAGTAATACTTACAACATAATACTCTGTTCTCCATATACCACTAACTTTGCTTCCATCAACATATTTTTATGCTCATTTTGTAATATTGCAAAAAAAAAATGTGGTCCACTTTATATTAAGTGGCCTTAACTCAACATAGGCTAATTCTGAAAGTGTAGCCCTGTATAAATTTCTGGAGATTGAGAATTATGTAGCCAGAATTACGTATGGCTGAATTTAATCTTTAAGAGGAATGCTACGGGGCATTATGACGCTGTTACGTTTTGCGCTAGCAGCTGACCACTTACCTCTGTATGGATGGCTTTTCTACTATTACCAGTTTGTTCAGTTAGCCATGTATGTCGGCAGACTTGAAATGCCCATGACGACGGGGTTTGAGTCCGGTGATGAACGGTTCCAGAAAGCGGGTAAGACAAAAACAAAAGCTAAAAACTAAAACATACAAGTAAATAACAGGGTGAGAATGTGGAAAAATCTGAAAACGTGGTAAAAATCAGGTGAGGGCTTTTCTTTTTCTGGATTGCTTTTCAAAACTGTTGGTTGGGTTTAGGGAAGTGGGTCAATCTGTGCTTTTGAAAACACTATTGGCTGGGTTTAGAGAAGGAGGAGGGTGGGTCTGTCGATCAGTCAGTCAGTCAGTAAGTCAGTCGACAGCAGCCTCTGGTGGATTCACATGAGAACAGCAGGCTCGAAAGGCACTCGCAAGAGAAATTTGTGGTCTGAAAAAGCGTACACAGCGGCCTCTGGTGGATTCACAAAAACAAAAACTGCAAAAACAATAAATAAAAAACAGGACGTCATGGAACGTATTTGGCGCTCTCCAGAAATGTATACAGAGGTATGTTTTTAGAATAAGCCTGGGTTGTAACGAATACTACTGGGGCGTTATGATGCCGTTACCTCTGTATGGACGGCTTTCCCGCCGTTACCAGTTTGTCCAGTGGCTTGCACTGTACGTCAGTGGATTTCAGACGCAGAGAGGAGTTGACCACGATGATAGGGTTCGAGTCTGGTAAAGAAAGGGTCCAGAAAGCAAGTAAGAAAAAAACAAAAGCTAAAAGATATTATAAATAAGTAAATAACAGGGTGAAAATGTGGTAAAATAAGAAACTGTGGTAAAAATCAGATTAGGGCTTTTATTTTTCTGGATTGTTTTTCAAGACTGTAGGTTGGGTTAGGGAAGTGTGTTTCTAACATTGATTAGGATGTTCTTAGCATGCTTCCATCATGAATTGCCACGTTGTTAACATGATTCCAATTGAATTGGCATGTTGTTAACATGATTCCAATTGAATTGGCATGTTGTTAGCATGTTTCTAACGTTGATTAGCATGTTGTTAGCATGATTCCAAATGAAACAGCATGTTGTTACCATAATCCTAATGAATTAGCATGTTGTTAGCATGATTCTAACATTGATTAGCATGTTGTTAGCATGATTTTAAATGAATTGGCATGTTGTTAGCATGATTCTAACATTGATTAGCATGTTGTTAGCATGATTCTGACATTGAATAGCAAGTTGTTACCATGATTTCAAATTAATTAGCATGTTGTTAAATTATTCCAAATGAATTGGCATGTTGATAGCAAGATTCTAACATTAATTACCATGTTGTTAGCATGCTTCCAAATGAATGATCTTTTTAACGTGTTTCTAACATGAATTAGCATATAACTAGCATCATTCTAGCAGAAATTGGCATGTTGTTAGCATGCTTCTAACATTGATTAGTATGTTGTTAGCATGATTCCAACATGAATCATCATGTTGTGTTAGCATGTTTCTAACATCGTTAGCATGATTTCAACAGGAACTAGAATGTTGTTAGCATGTTTCTAATATTGATTAGCATGTTGTTAACTTAACATCAATTACCATATAACTAACATCATACTAGCAGGAATTAGCATGTTGTTAGTATGATTCCAAATGAATTAGAATGTTGTTAGCATGCTTCTAACATTGATTAGGATGTTGTTAGCATGATTCTAAATGAATCAGCATGTTGTTACCATGATTCCAAACAATTAACATGTTGTTTAGCATGATTTAAAATGATTTAACATGTTGTTAGCATGATTCTAACAGATAAACATGTTGTTAGCATGATTCCAAATAAATTAGCATGTTGTTAGCATGCTTCTAACAATGATTAGGATGTTTTTAGCATACTTCCACATAAATAAACGTTGTTAACATGTTTCTAACATTGATTAGCATGTTGTTAGCATGATTCTAAATGAAGCAGCATGTTGTTACCATGATTCCAACTGAACTGGCATGTTGTTAGCATGATTTTAAATGATTTAGCATGTTTATAGCATGATTCTAACATTGATTAGCATGTTGTTAGCATGATTCCAAATGAATTGGCATGCTGTTAGCATGATTTCAAATGATTTAACATGTTAGCATGATTCTAACATTGATAAGCATGTTGTTAGCATAAATTCCAGGATTAACTTCCTCAAGCCACCATTATTATTAAAGGTTAAAGGTTGCTGGAGGACAGATCAAGCTCCCATAATGCAGTTCACCAGCAGAAATACACGTAAGAATGAAAACACGAATCACAGAATAGAGGAACTGCTCACGTTCGGACGTCTTTCATATTTTTATATCTTTGAGGGTGTGTAGTGACAGATTGTGTGGCGTCCTGAAGACCTTCAGTGTTTTACAGTGTGTCCTGGGACTTACACTCTTTCTACAAGTATAGTATGCTCCATTTACACACAGCCATCTGAATAAGCAGTTTGGGGAGGCTGTCGGATACACTTTTATCCCAAAGTTTGGGCTCCACGATGAAACGCTCCCTACAGACTAACAAACCTCCCTTTTTTCCACCTTTGCTGCTGGGATTTCTTCCTGTAACTCGTGATTCACGCTTTCCCCATTGAAATAATGTAAACTGGTTTCTTTTTGTGTAATGTTGGTCACCATGTGCTTCCCGCAGTTTATTTGGTTTTGTTTGGTGAAAGCTGTGAAACACAGACCCCAGTGTCTACTGGAAAATAAGCAAGTCATCCTGGGAGTTTTTTATTTACATTTAATTTATTTTTATGTGTCTCAGTATAAAACACAGAGCACATTGGATTATCTGACAATCAACACTGGTCCTAATAATAATAATAATAATAATAAATATAATAATAACAGTCTTAATGATAATAATAATATTAATAGTTTTGAACTTGAATGGTTATTCATTCTCTTTTTTTTCAGCTTAGTCCCTTTAGTAACCTGGGGTCGGCACAGCAGA
This sequence comes from Danio albolineatus, assembly GCA_903798035.1. Taxonomy (NCBI): domain Eukaryota; kingdom Metazoa; phylum Chordata; class Actinopteri; order Cypriniformes; family Danionidae; genus Danio; species Danio albolineatus. Next base: position 77,860 of record CAIGQQ010030400.1, on the reverse strand, counting down.
ATGAAGCGCCAACTTACCCAGCATATGATATACGCAATGGATGCCCTTCCAGCTGCAAACAAACAATGGGAAACACCCATACACTCCCATTCACACACATACACTACGGACAATTTAGCCTACCCAGTTCACCTATAGCGCATGCGTTTGGACTGAGGGGGAAACGCGAAAACAACAGGTTTTAATGATAACAATAACAACAAAAACAATAATAATAATAATAATAATAATATTAATAACAATAATAACAATAATGGTAATAACAACAACAATTGTAAAGATAACAATAATAATGATAATGTAATTAAAACTACACTGTAAAAAATGATTGGGCCAATTAGTTATGACAACTTAATATTTTGAGTTATGTTAACTTATCTGGATTGAATGTGTTGACATAACTTACATATCAAAGTTTTACATAACATAATGTTGAACATAATATACTTGAAAGAGTCAGCTGAACTCATTTCTATTAGTTAACTTCTTTAAACCTCTGAGCTTTAAATACTGCAAGTATGTGCAAATGAAAACAAATACATTTTTAATTAAATAAATCCTCATATATATATATAACATAATATATATATTGGGGCTTTTAAAATTAGCGCGTTAACGCACGCCGATTAATTTGAAATATTTAATTTTAATTTCCTGTTGTGGCCGACGTGTGTTCAGGGCCGGCGTGTCCATAGAGGCGACCTAGGCGGCGGAGAAGGGCAGCAGAATAGTGAGCGAACTTTAATCACGGTCCTCACTTTAATCCGCGACACCTACCCCCTCCCTCCCGGTCCTCATGTTCATCCACGAACCGGTCACTTTCTTTTTCACTTTCGGGTTGAGGGTGGCGTGATCACCGGACACTTAGAGCTCCAGTTCAGCTTGCTCCGGCCCTGCGTGTGTTTAATGAGTAAAGGAATATGGATTATGGATAATATGGATCCATATAAATGTACTCAGTGAAAGTGCCAGATGATGTCGCAAGCTGTCAAAGACAGCCCATTCTTCTCTAAGTTGATTCCAAGCACCCTCAAATGTTTCATTAAGTTTGACGTGTTTCCCCCCTACATGCAACTTTTGTAAAGCGTCTGCTTCGCGTTGCTGTATCAGAATCCTTGCTTGAGAAATACAGCCATACTGTAAGATCCGTAGTTGTGCGTGGTGATGATCTGAAGGGAGTGCGCTATACTGCGCGCTCGCTCTCTCTCTCTGTATCACGCAGTTGCTGCAGATTTGTCGGCTGCACATCCAGGATGCGAACCCATTCCACCACATCCCAAATGTGCTCTATTGGATTGAGTTCTGGTGACTGTGGAGGCCATTGGAGTACAGTGAGCTCATTGTCATGTTCAAGAAACCAGTCTGAGATGATTCATGCTTTGTAACAGCGTTATCCTGCTAGAAGTAGCCATCAGAAGATGGGTACACTGTGGTCATCTCTTTGCATTAGCATATACATAAAAACACCGGAGCAGAGAACACTTCTCAAAAGACATTGTAATTTGAATGGCATCTGCGCTTATGTTAGTCTGTTTTCATTATTCCCGAGGTTTCCATAATCCTGGACCAGGCCGTATCCTGAGCAGCTGCTCTGGTGGTCATGGAGGAGTGGAGAGCAACAGACCGATCCCTGTAAACCTCAGTGACAGACGTTGTTGCTGAAGGGCCAGCCATTTCACCAGCTGGTGACCACTCCCACCTGCAGCTTCTAGCACCTAGACTGCAGCTCTGCACAAGATGTTTGGCCTTAGGAAAAAATGGTTGTGCCCAACTGAGTCTAGTTTCTCTCGAGGTGTTTTAATCCCTCACTTTCGCCAATTGGTGAAAGTTTTTTCCTCGCCAATGGCTTGCATAGTTCGGGACTTGTAGGGCTGCGCATCAGTGTGTTACTCTTCAGTGTTTGGACTTTCAGCACAGAATATTAAACCACACTGAACTGAACTCAACTGAACTTCAACTCTGGAAACTGGACTGACACTATTTAAATTTACTATAATTCATGTGTAGCTGATTTGACACAATCTACATTGCAAAAGCACTATAGAAATAAAGATGAATTTAATTGAATTAGTCATAAAGGGATGGGTGGCTGGCTGGACTAAGGGATGAACATCAGGTAGGCTGTGGTGTCAACACAATGCTCAATTGGTACTAACGGGCCAAAGTGTGCCAAGAAAATATCCCCCCCACATTAGACCACCACCACCAGCCTGAACCGTTGATACAAGGCTGAATGGATCAAAGCTTTCAGGTTATTGATGCCAAATTCTGCCCCGACCATCCGAATGTTGCGGCAGAAATGGAGACTCATCAGACCAGGCAACGTTTCTCCAATTTTCTATTGTCCAGTTTTGGTGAGCCTGTGTGAATTGTAGCCTCCGTTTCCTGTTCTTAGCTGAGAGGAGCAGCACCCGGTGTGGTCTTCTGCTGCAGTAGCCCATCTGCCTCAAGGTTGGACGTGTTTTGCGTTCAGAAATGCTCTTCTGCAGACCTCGGTTGTAACGAGTGGTTATTTGAGTTACTGTTGCCTTTCTATCAGCTGGAACCAGTCTGGTCTTTCTCCTCTGACCTCTGGCATCAATAAGGCATTTGCGCCCACAGAACTGCCGCTCACTGGATACTTCCTCTGTTTCGGACCATTCACTGTAAACCCTAGAGATGGTTGCGTGCGAAAATCCCAGTAGATCAGCAGTTTCTGAAATACTCAGACCAGCCGGTCTGGCACCAACAACCATGCCACGTTCAAAGTCACTAAAATCACCTTTCTTCCCCATTCTGATGCTCACTTTGAACTGCAGCAGATCGTCTTCACCATGTCTACATGCCTAAATGCATTGAGTTGCTGCCATGTGATAGGCTGATTAGAAATTTGCGTTAACGAGCAGCTGGACAAGTGTAGCTAATAAAGGCCAGTGACAGTACTGTATATATATATATATATATATATATATATATATATATATATAACAAAATATTCTTGCTGTGAAGTGATCGTGCTACTCACTGTGCTACTGTGACGCACTGTTAACTAAACTTAGACTACACTTGTACTGTCAAGTCCTGTCAGCTTTAAAGGGTCACAAAACCCCCAGTCTTAGCTGGGTGTTTTCACACCTCTAGTTTGGAAAAGCTCAGGAAATTGGGTGTGTCCAGCTTGGTTTAGGTCGGAGTGTTGGGGAAGGCGAAAAAAGGAAGGTTTTGCATAAAAATGGGAGTTTCCATTTGTGCACGCGCTCATTTTCACAGAGGAACAACAAACACACAGACGCAGGGGGAGAAAGACAGTGACTGTTTACATGGACATCAGTAATCAAATTATTCGGCAAATTATTAATTTGTCGATTGACGCGATACGCGCGAATAGTGCAGTGCGAATTGAGCGTATTGTGTGTTTGACGCACTTAACACGCAATTCGTGCAAATCGCTCCAGTTTGAAAATCTGAACTTCAGCGGACTTTCGTGCAGCGTTAACCAATCAGGAGCTTGCTCTTGTGGGGGTGTGATTATGACGTAGCGCCTGTTCTTGGTGTTCGGGGGGAAAATCCTCCTGCCGACACCGACAACAGTTCATCAAACTGGGCTGGGCTCAGTCAGAAGCACCACTGATAGCTTCCATCATCCAGGTTCTGGAGGTGTTTATGAGCTCATAGAGCTGGGTGCACCTCTGAAATAATCTAGTGGACTCAGACACAGCTCCAAACAAATCGACGCTGTTTTTCAGCCTTCATAAAGCACATTAACACAGTTATTCTCTCTATAAAACCCCTGTTAGCCATTTAGCAATGAAGCTACAATCACCAAGCCATAGACAGAAGCCCTGACCATCACGCGAATCTGCGTCTGTTCTCAAGTCAATTTGACGCGCGAATGAAGCGGTTTTGTACGTGCGAATGAAGCGAGTAAACTCAAATGTTCACGCACCTACTGTATTTACGCACGAATAACACGATTTCTCCGCGCTTGCCACGTCTGGTGTGAATACAGCATAATAGGTACAAACAATCTTCGAAGGTACAAACGAACATGAATATTAATGAAGTTGCACCGCATACACAATAGAGCGCATTGATTGGTTGAACCAAGTCCATCTCATGAATTAATGCAGCACGCTCAGAGACGTCATGATGCACCCGCCGGTACAGATGTCCATTTTCCACACTGGAGTACACGCATGGATCTCATCGGCGTGACACAGCTTCAAAAATTCGTTTCAAACCGGAAGAACGAATTTGCTCGAAATACTGCAAAAACAACCAATTCTCACTCTTTAGTGAAATATATGTGTCCTAACAGTGTTTATAGCAGCGTGGGACACATATATGACTGTCAACAGCTCAAAACGTGTTTTGGTGTTTCGTGACCCTTTAACCTGAGTTAGGGCAACTTCACTATTTAAGTAAAGTAAACTTAAAATTTAAGGCAACATGAACACTTGCTGTTTTAAGTTGAAACAATAATTATTGGACAGTGTACCATGTTTAAAAATATGTAAATATATATTTTAAATAATATATTAAATATAAGGCGGTTCATTCCGCTGTGGCGACCCCGGATTAATAAAGGGACTAAGCCGAAAAGAAAATGAATGAATGAATATTAAATATAAATAATACACATTTTACAGAAGTTACCTATTTACTTATGGTGTCATGGTGGTGTAGTGGGTAGCACGATCGCCTTACAGGAAGAAGGTTCAAGCCCTGGCTGCGTCAGTGGTCATTTCTGTGTGGAGTTTGCATGTTCTGCCCGTGTTGGTGTGGTGCTCTGGTTTTTCACACAAGTCCAAAGCATCCGCTGCGTAAAACATATGCTGGCTAAGTTGGCAGTTCAATCCACTTTGGTGACCCCAGATTAATAAAGGGACTAAGCTGAAAAGAAAATTAATGAAATAATTATTTATTTATTTTTATCGCAAATGACACATGCTTCTCCCAAAACATATAAAAAGTAAGACTAATTTTGGATTTCACTGATTGTATTTTGTGGTTTGCTGATTTTCTTTTACACACCTACAGTACCCTCAATATCATCTGTCTATATAACTCTGGCCTAACACTGAATCTTTAAATCCCGCTTGTTGCTTCAGTTCACATTTAATTCATCTTAATCCTTCAATCTAATACAAAATTATGGAAAACAAATGTTAGCACATCTTAGCATGGAATCGTGACTGTGCCCTCATGGCATGGATGTGTAAGACTAGCGCTATTGTTTCTGTCTTCCCAAAAGTGCCAGTGTTAAAGATAATTAGAGCTTTCCAAAGAAGCCTCCATTATCCGCTCGCTGCAGCTGCCTTTTTTTCCGAGACTTATTATTGGCATCTGTGGAAAGCTCGGCTCACGCTTGTCTTCTTTACTCAGAGCTGCGACTGAAATGTTCTGATAAACTTCCTGTCTTTAATGAACTCATGTATATCGCATTACAGAGGCCGCAATGACATAAATGCTGGAGCTCAATGGCCGGCGGTCATCTTTGCTAGGTGCTCCTGTTAGTCTGGTACCTTTACTTTTTTAGTTTTGTTTAGATTTATTTATATAATTATTAATTCATTATTCTTATTAATTGCATGTATATTCATATATTGTCAATATTATTATCATTCTTTTATTATTATCATTATTAATTCTATTCATTCATTTTCTTTTCGACTTGGTCTCTTTATTAATCAGATGTTTATTTAATCAGAGCAGTAAGAACCCCAAACTCATCCAACATAATGTTTTACACAGCAGATGCCCTCCAGCTGCAACCCAGTACTGGGAAACACCCATACACACTCATTCACACACAGTCATACACTACTACCAATTTAGTTTATTCAATTCACCTATTACGCATGTGTTTGGACTGTGGGGAAAACCGGAGCACCCGGAGGATTATTATTATTATTATTATTATTATTATTTAGTTGTTGTTGTTTTATAAGTTCTTGTTTTGTTTTTATATAATTTTTTTATATTAATATTTTAAATAGAATTTATTTTTATTTCATTCTTCATTTTATTTGTTTTAATTTTATTTGATTTCACTTTATTTACATTTTAGTCATTTTACTTAAATGTATTTTGTTTAATTTACTTATATTTTATTCTGTTTATTTTATTTGATCATTTTGTAATATATGTATATATATATCATGTATATAAAATGTATATTTTATGCATATTTATTTATATTATATATTTATTTGTTTATTTATTGTTCATCAGATTTGTTTATGCATTTCTTTTATTTATAAATATTTTTAAAAAGTTATTTAAATTTATTTTCATTTAATTTTATTAGATTTTATTTGATCTTGGATTGTTTTGTTTTATTTATTATTATTATTATTTATATATATATATATTAGGGCTGTCAAAATTAGCGCGTTAACGCACGCTGATTAATTTGAAATATTAATCGCGTTAAAAAAATTTACGCGTTTAACGCAGTGGTAGTTTTTTTCTTATTTCCTGTTCTGGCCGACGTGTGTTCAGGGCGGCCGAAAAGGGCGGCAGAATAGTGAGCGAACCCCCCGCGACACCTACCCCCTCCCTCGGCAAGTATAAAATCCTCGAGGGCGCGTGCATTCAGCGGAGGCGCGCGATGCGGCGCCAGGTGAAAGTATAAATCCAGCTTAATCCGCGACACCTACTCCCTCCCTCCCGGTCCGCACGTTTATCCGCGAACCGGTCACTTTCTTTTTCACTTTCAGGTTGAGGGCGGCGTGATCACTGTTCGCCTAGAGCAAATTTGATGAACGCGACCGTGCGCGTTTATGACTCTGAAGGGAGTAGCTTACACCGTGTGAGCTCGCTGTACTGCCCGCGTTGTCTGTGTGTGCGTGTGTGTGTGTGTAAGAGAGAGTGTTTGTGTATGTGTGGATATCCTAACAACAAGATTAAACGCCTAACATCGCAGACAGTCGCTCAAAGCAGTTTAGAATTTAATGTTTAGAGATGGCGTGACCAAAGTCCATGTAAAAAAGTCTAGCCTATAGTCTTTAGTACGTGACTTTGATGTACCCCTTGGTGCTTCTAGCGTCCTTGTCACAGCACCAGTGACACAGAATTTAAGCACTGAAATTTACATGCAGATTCGGTGATTCTGCTTGTGAGAGACTTTTCTCACTCTTAGGTCACATGTCAACAGACTGCACTGTCTAGCAACTACCAAAATATTAAGGAGGACTAAGCAAAATTGTTTCTACTTTATAATTAATGTTCTCAACTTGCAAAACAACTTTACAATGAATACAATTGTTTGTATTCAATACTTTGTTATTATAATTTTCCAATTTGCATATTTGCAATGCCTGTATTTTGGATTTTTTTGTAGTTCACTTAGAATCCAACATGGAAATAATTTTTGTTTGTTATTGGCATTGATTGTTTTAAAATTCAAATGGCACTTACATGCCTGTGTTTTTATTTCTGTAATAAATACGGTTTTTCGTGATTAATCATGATTAATCACAAACAAAACACACACACACACACACACACACACACACACACACATTAGCTCTTGAAGAAGCATGTGCTGTAATCAGACACACCTCAGTTCCTCTAATTAAGTGTAATCATGCACGTGTGAGCTGGGCTTTGGATTGAAGTATCATATAGAGCATGATTTACAGCATCTATTACTGTACACAAGGTTGTTTTGTGTTGAATGGTCAGATTCTGCTCATGTCATGTTTACCCAAAATCATAAAAGAGAAAGCAACATGTCAGCAGAAAGCAGCAGACTGTAGTCTCACGTGGATTCCTTACACTATTTCATATTTGATATCAGATATGCTGAGTATATTAGTACACACATCTTAATGTTTTATTATGTTCATTCAAGATTTACGTATATTTTATTATATAATTACATCTTTATTTACTGTCAGATATCATTATATCAGTCAATACAGTACAATTCTGCTTTGAAATTTCACTGTATGTGAAATTATTAAATAATAAATAAATAAATTATTGTGAAATATTGATACTTGGCTATATTGGTCAGTGGCTCAATGGTTAGCACTGTGGCTTTACAGAAAGAAGGTCACTGGATTGAGTCACGATTGTGCCAGTTGGCCATTCTGTGTGGAGTTTGCATGTTCTCCCAATGTTGGTGTGGGTTTCCTCCGGGTGCTCCGGTTTCCCCCACAGTCCAAACACATGCACTATAGGTGAATTGATGAACTAACTTGACCATAGTGTACAAGTGTGTGTGTGAATGAGTGTTTATGGATGTTTCCCAGTTCTGGGTTGCAGCTGGAAGGGCATGCGCTGTGTAAAACATTGGAGTAGTGTGCTGAGCCCTGATGAATAAAGGGACTAAGACCGAATCCCAATTCTACTTTTATTCCGCTTTCTTTTGGCCCTTGAAACAGAATGTGAAGGGAAAGGGCTTCAGAATTTACCTTTAAGAAATGGGACAACACTACAGCACCTGCACACGTCATCATGTGTCATCGTGATCTCTTGCTTCATATGAGATCAACGATCATGACTGCTGTAGTTATTCTTGTTGGGTTATTTTTTGGTAATTATCTTCAGGATATCACTGAAGGCGTGTATCATGTTATCATAAGGATATAATGTAGCAATAAGCTCATAACTGTACTGCACATTTACACCATATTCATCTATGTAAACACACAAAAACAACATTAACATTATAGCAGACACTGTAAAAGCTCATTCTGAGCCACTAGTCTTTTCTGACAGGGTATTTGAGTGTCATCGAGTGAGAGAATGCAGTGGGACTGCTGTACAGGAGTTGTTATTAGGGATTATTTTAGCATTTATTTAAAAAGGATGACGGTAAAACTCGAGCGCGGTTATGAATGTGCATGTTTGTTGTAAACATTCGTAATAATGACGAGTAAAAATACTAATTTGTGCATCTCCTGACTTCCGTGTGTAGCCATGCTGCTGGTGTATTCTGGGAAGATTTCTTACCCCTTGGTTTCGAGTGTGGTCCTGAAGAATCTCCGTTTCAAGGGGTATCTAGCCCTTCCCTTTAGCCCTATGCCTTCACGCTCAAGTGAACTGGGACACCCCGACCCCTTCACCTGAATGCACAAAACAAGCGGTAACGGTAAGGGGAAGGGCTAAGGGGTGGAATTGGGATTGGGCCTAAGACAAAGGAAAATGAATGAATGAATTGTTACTTTTTGAACAGTTTCAGCCAAAGGATTTTCACCATTAAATATGCTGCTGAACATCATTATATATTGTAAAGAGTGGCATTAAATAAGATCAAATACTCTTAAAAAATTGTCACACCATACAATATTTCTCTTGAAAACATTTTTGAAGAGCTGCAGCAAACTCTTACGATCATGTATGTTCTGGAAATAATATCCTCACAACAACTGTTTTGATGACCAGGTTTGCTTTTTCTTTTAATATTGTTAGTGTTTTATTTTCTTAAAGAGTTGCACCAAATGATGTTTCATTCAAGTCAAAATTCGTTTGCTTGTAACTCTTCCAAAACGTAACAATATTTCAATATTCAAGCAAATTTGTTGTGAAAATCTGTTCAAACTGTTCAAAATCTTCAATATTTCACAATATTTATTTATGTTACAGTGAAATTTCAAAGCAGAATTGTACTGTATTGACTGATATAATGATATCTGACAGTTAATAAAGATGTAATTATATAATAAAATATACGTAAATCTTGAATGAACATAATAAAACATTAAGATGTGTGTACTAATATACTCAGCATATCTGATATCAAATATGAAATAGTGTAAGGAATCCACGTGAGACTACAGTCTGCTGCTTTCTGCTGACATGTTGCATTCTGTTTTATGATTTTGGGTAAACATGACATGAGCAGAATCTGATCATTTCAACGCAAAACAACCTTGTGTACAGTAATAGATGCTGTAAATCATGCTCTATATGATACTTCAATCCAAAGCCCAGCTCACACGTGCATGATTACACTTAATTAGAGGAACTGAGGTGTGTGTCTGATTACAGCACATGCTTCTTCAAGAGATGAAATAAAATAATAGTAAAAATAAATAATTAATGAATAAATATATGAATAAATATACATAAAATAAAAAGTATATATATGAAGAGTTTAGATGAAAGTGCCAACTGAAATCTTAATCTAAAATTAGCATTTTTCTCAGGCTGTTGTGTGTACTTTCAGTAATTTTACCCTTAGTGCAAAGAATAGGTAATTTTCAATCTAATATGAAATAACTGAACATAAACACATAGGAGGCTGAGAAAAACACACATTTTTGAGAAAAATTTCAGACGCCACTTGGAGGTTTTTGCATTTGAACTCTTCATATATATATATATATATATATGTATGTATATATATAATTAATTGACAACTTATTTACATTATGGGTTGTTGTTTTTTTTATAAATTTTAAGTCTTTTTTTATTGTTACACACATACTGTTTGCTATGGAAAGCAAATACTTTGAAGCTCAATATCTCAAAATCATTCAGAAAGCAGATAGAAACCTTATAATTCCAAGGTGATGTATATATATATATATATATATATATATATATATATATATATATATATGGCTCGTCACTACAGATTAGACTGTTAGTTTATGACCGTTTGTTAATATGCATACAAATGTGATCTTAGAATCAAGAAGCAGCACGACTGACAGCTTTTCGCGTGAAGTTTGAAAGCTTGTGAGTGTTTAAAAGCTCCTGTGCCGTTTCCTCACTCGAAGCAAATGTGCCTGGAAACAAAACTACCGCGATGCTCATGCACACACAGCCCTTCAAGGGCTCGAGATTCTTTGTAAGCAGCAGCAGTTGTCGCTTTCGCTTTAACCATTCTTTGAACAGATTATTAATTGGCCTAACATTAACCGTGTGCACGACATCATCCTTTCATTATCGCGCACGGAATGTTTTTCACCCGCTTTCTTTTGCTTGCTATAGTTAATATAGTGTAATAGTCATACTTTACAATAACATTGCTTTAACATGTTGTTGTGTGCATAGTTAACTGCTGATCTGGGATCTTGAGCCAGAACAGACCACTGTGCACAGTTTTAGATGCGTGAGGATATATATATTTTAAATGTCAGCTGTTTTGTTGAATATAAAGTACGTGTATACAGCAGTATTCTGCTTGTTTTGACACATTATTTAAAATTTGTGGCAAGGTAATAATTAGTTTGCTGTGGCCAGAGAAGAAAAGGTAGATCCTTATTGTGTTGAGCCCTGAAAAGTCCTGTGAATGAAAACTAATCGCAATGTGACACTTTTTTATGAAAGCACAACCCATTTGGTCATGCTCATTGGTCATGACCAAAAGGGTTGGTCGCGTTCATCAAATTTGCTTAAACTAGCGTTCTGAAGTATAGTTGTATTTTAAAAACAAGATTCTGACACAATAACGTGAAGCAGTCGCTTTATAGAAGTTGCGTGTAGGGGAGAAACACGTCAAACTTAATGAAACATTTGAGGGCGCTCACCCTTGTCGGCCGCCTAGGTCGCCTATCACTCCTTTAAGGGGGCTAATAATATTGACCTTTAAATGGTTTTAAAACAATAAAAAACTGCTTTTATTCTAGCCGAAATAAAATAAATAAGACTTTCTCCAGAAGAAAAAATATTAGAGCAAATACTGTGAAAAGTTCCTGAATATGTTCAACATCATTGCAAATATTGGAAAAAGAAAGGGTGAATAATCTTGACTTCAGCTGTATATCCAGAACTGAGTCACAAATGTGGTTTAACTGTCTGCAGTCGCACGTTATATATATTTAGTGCACACCTGTAGGACAGCATGCTCCCTACCAAGGGTGTTTGTGGATGCAGTGAAGTCTGAGGTTTGCCTTCCTGCCTCCAGCATGGCCGCTTGTGGAAATAAACACGTGTCTGACCCCATGCTTCAGTATTCAGACGCTCAAGTCTCGATGTGGTCACAGTTTGACTGAGCAGAACAAAACACTCAGGCCTGCTGGGTGGTAGTTTGGCCAGCCGGTAGGAGAACAGACGACTGGCAGCGCTCAATGTCCTGTGAAAATAAAAGAAAGATTTCAGATGTTAGACTTGACGATATCGATAAGCTAGTGCGCTCTAAAACACTGACAACATTCACATTCAGAAGATGTAAACATCCAAAGCTTGCAGTTTGTCACTTCTGTCTCAAATTGTTTTTTTTGCCGTCACCTCTTACTTCAGCTTCTCATGAAATCTTCTGACCAATCAAATGCTCTCTAATGTTTGACATGCCTCGCCCCCTTCTTCTAATTGGCTTTTCATAGGATGCGCTTGAGCTCAACCACTCTCATTGGTAGAGCTGTGAGAAAAACTAAATGCAATTGGCTGTTTTTAAAAAGAGGGAGGGGTGAATCTATGCCCCGCCCTCTCCATGTTTAGTCAAGATCAAATCAAACAAATATTTTGAAGTGTATTTATTCAACAGGGACAATGCTCATTAATCAACAGTAAAACTGTAAATAAGCCAGAGTTAGCCAAAAGGGCTCATTTTCATCTGTTGCCCCAGCCAGATTTTAAAAGGCAACCTAATATTAAAAAACACATTATCACACATACTGTACAATAACAGTAAAGTTACATACGACAAAAGGATAAAACATATAAGAATTTCATAAAATGTAAAAAAAAAAATTACACATGATTACACCCTTATATTGTTTTTAGTCTTTTCTTTAACTTGTTTTTAAATGTTGAGTAATTTGTAACACCCCTTAAATGAGTAGCAATTGTATTCCAGAAATGACCATGATGATTTACTTATATTCAAATTAAGATATGAGTCACACAACCAATCAGAGACATGAACCGTTGCCTCGGTTAAAAAATTTGCTGCCAGTTGTTTGTTTTTCACGTGCACATATAGAACATACCTGTGAAAATTGGCATGTGAAAATAAGGGATATGCCCACCCCCACCCCTAAATAAAAATAAAAAGATCCCGATATTAAATATGTTCTTCTAGAGCTGTTTCATTATAAATAAAGAGTTAAACGGTCAGAAACATTTTTTATTATTATTTACTAAAGAAAATGTAATAGTATATACATAAGCAAACAGTTTAGCCAACGCTATCTCACAGCAATTCGTAACTTTTTATTTAGTGGCTAATTCGTATGATGTAATTCATACAATTCAGTACGATTTGCTCATCAGCCAATGACGGTTGTGTTTAGGGGTGGGGTTGGGTGCCACGCCTCCTTTTTTAAATCATCCATTTTCGTACAACTGAACTCGTACGAATTAGCCACTAAACTGGCAAAACGTAAAATACTTACGTTTTCTCGTGAGATCAGGCTGCTTTAGCTTATTAAAATTAGCTGTTATAAAGAAATAGAATCAAGTAATCAAATCTCATTAATCTTTTTCTCACTGTATAACTTAAACATTCTGAATAAAGAGCATCAATTGAATCTCATTTACTTAGATCTTTAGTTTGATTACATTAAATAACAAAGGTGTCACTTTAAAAATGCACATATATAATGCCGTTAATGACGGCATTCGATTGCTTTCCTAACGTTTTATGCTCATTCAGGACAAAATTAGTTGTGTTTGAAAAAACAAACAAACATAAACTTCTTTAGATGTTATTATTATTAATTATGTGTTTATGTCTGTTCAAACACGCACCCAAAACCCAGTATCCACTTTCACTCACTTTCAAATCGCATGTAGAGAATCCGTTTGGGAAACAGCATCTATCACTATGGAGCGCGTCAGCTGTCAGTCACGCACCGCTTTATGACTGTTTTGAGGATAGCATATGAGGGCCGACAGCACCTGTATTGAAAAGGAAAGGGAATCCCGCTGTTTTTATATCTATTTCAAAGTGTTTCATGCCTAAATGAAACGAAAGCACGGAACTGAGTCACACTTAAAAGCAAGGGGCGGCCCCTGGTGGTTCGGCGGTATAGGTTGTGTATAGGGAGGATCAGCTCTTTAATGTTTATTGCCACCCTTCAGAGAAAGACCTAAAATATGAGAGAAAAACAGGAAAATACTTTTACAGGATGACAGCGGAATAGTACTGTAGAATACATAAGAATCCCGGGAAAAAAACGGGAGGGTAGACAGGTATGGTATAGGAATGTGTAAGCATACGGCTGAATATTGATAGTAAGACAGACTTGGGAAGTCATTTATATACAGACTAAACAGGATAGGGCCCAAAATGGATACCTGAGGAACTCCACAATTACTGATTCTGTATACTGATTGGCTATTACCAAGGCGCACACATTGTTTCCTATTTGTTAAATATGAACTCATCCACATAATAGCCTCTGGTGAATATATATTATGATTATGCTTTTTTGCTAATGTTCAGCTGAATAAGTTTGAGTGCTCACAAAATCTTACTAATAATGTGCAGTAGGAGGAAAAAGTGGATTTCAAGATTTGTTGACAAACTACAATCTTTATGCTAAAAAGTGAAAAGTAAATGGGATTATCTGGGGAAGGCGATACTTTTCACGTAATAATGTATCCCGCCAAACCGTGGAGAGACTCATTTATGCTCATTTTTTGACCCCGGACCCCTATACATCATTCATTCATTCATTTTCCTTCGGCTTAGTTTCTTTATTCATCAGGGGTAACCACAGTGGAATGAACCGCCAACTTATCCAGGATATGTTTTATGCAGCGGATACCCTTCCAGCTGCAACCTATCACTGGAAAACATCCGTGCACACTCATTCACTACGGATAAATTAACTTACCCAATTCACCTGTACCGCATGTCTTTGGACCTGTGGGGGAAACCGAAGCACTTGTTTATAGTATGTATATATATATACATACATACTATAAATACATACAATTATACATTTATTCATTCATTTTCTTGTCGGCTTAGTCCCTTTATTAATCTGGGGTCACCACAGCGGAATGAACCGCCAACTTATCCAGCATTTGTTTTACGCAGCGGATGCCCTTCCAGCTGCAACCCATCTCTGGGAAACATCCATACACACTCATTCACACTTTTCACTACAGACAATTTAACCTTACCCAATTCACCTATACCACATGTCTTTGGACTTGTGGGGGAAACCGGAGCACCCGGAGGAAACCCACGCAACCACGGGGAGAACATGCAAACTCCACACAGAAATGCCAACTGACCCAGCCGAGGCTCGAACCAGCGACCCTCTTGCTGTGAGGCGAACGTGCTACTCACTACGCCACCGTGGTGCCCGTCATATAAGTATACATACACTGTAAAATCCAATAGTCAGATTTATCAAATGAGTGTAGTTAACTCAAAATTCACTGAACGTTAATTCTAAGCATTTGAAAAGAGTTTTGAACGGAGTGTTGATGAGTTTCATGTCTGTGAAGTTGTTTAATGATCCTCTGCTGAAATGTTGAGAGATTGAATGTTTTATGTCTTTTATGGCTGTTACTGTAGTCAGCTGTGGTTTTGTGTTTCTCTTCATTAAAGAGCCCCTATTATGGGTTTTTGAAAATGAGCTTGTATGCAGTGTGATACACAGCTCTAAGTGAAGTGAAATGTCAGCTAAGGCTTAAATCTGAAAGTGCAAAGTGTTTAAAATTATTGATTCATCTATAAAAGAGTCGACTCATAGTTCCTCAAACGAGTCGCCGTGCTTACGAGTCTTTAGCCGTTTCGGCATGACGTGAACACGAAACATAAAGCCCCGCCCATTTATGCGCGCGCAGATTCAAAATCCCCAACCCCGCCCACAAACAACAGCGATGCGAAAAAGTTGCCAGATCGGGCGGTTTTAAATTTGATTGTGCAGGTAAAACCTTTTGGACAGGGTTTGGGCTGAAATCAGGCAGCTACATCTGGCAACACAGTGAAGAGCACTGTGCTTAGCTGGATATTGGAAGTGTGCAGAGAACCCAGAGATGAGACTTTGAAGAGTTAGTAGTTTCTGCAGAAATACCTCTGCATTAAACCCAGCCATGAGCTGTTCCCCCTCCGAGGAGTGCTTACAACGGAGAATTAGGAGCACCAGGACATTTCCCTGGCCTGCTATCCAGCAAGTGTGAGTAAGTGCGATTAAAACGGTCGCCTCATTGTTTTCTCTAGCTTGTAAATGATGCATTTAACTGTGTTTTGTAACTTGTAACCGCTTGTAGTGTCTCTGGTTAACTTGTATTCTCATATCGCGTCTAAAAGCACGTTGTAAACGCGACGCGTGCCGCTTTGTTTACGGATTAAAATGCGTTTGAGCGTGTTCCTCTGCTGTTTGTAGTTGCTATGGCTACCATGAGCTCTGCTACACACGTTCGGCGGTTTTGCCGCTGTGTGCATTAACACTGAATGTATGTCGCTGTTTTTACTTCTGGTTAAGAATTAGAGTGATATGCTGGGAGACCGGGGGGTTAGTTTCGGGGGTGAGGTGTCTGAAATACGGGCGACTCCCGTTAAAAACGAGTGTTAGCAGATTAGCTCACGCACACGCTATGACTTCAATGTTGATAAGCCGTGGTGGGCATTCTCTCACACTGAGCGCTGTCGACCAATCGCAACAGACTGAGTCATCGGTCCAATCAGCGCAGTTTAGCATCGCGCGAAGGAGGGGTTTTGGAACAAATGAATCGCTGAACGATTCATATAGGAGTCGCTGGGATAATGAGGTAAAAATAAATGCATATTATAAGACAATGAAAGTGTTTTTTGACCATGCAATCAGATCAGCCTGCTGTTGGAGACCCCCAAAACTAAAATATGACCCTTTTCAATGTATAATATGGGCTCTTTAAGTCTGGTAGTTAACAGGACGTGTTCATCATTAATGCTCAATCAACACTTATCTAATCACTTAAATATCTCATTACATCAACTGAAATGGAGTTCACAGTACTCATTAGGATTAGTTTTTTAACTCAAATGGTTTGTGGCAAACGGTTTTCTCAAACGGTTTGAGTTGCCTTGACTCGTTGGGCTTTACAGTACTCAGTTGGAATGAGTTCTCTTCATTTATTGGGTTTTACAGTGCTCAAATTGCTTCATTTACTCAAATGGAGTAAGTTCACAGTACGCATTAGGATTAGTTTTTGAACTTAAATAGTTTGTTGCAATCGGTTTCCTCAAATAGTTTGAGTTACATTAACTTATTGGGTTTTACAGTGCACCTTGTCAGGTTTGAGCCTGTTTCTGTCCTCATCAAGGACTTTTGCAACGGCACTAAAAAGTCTCATAAACTTTATAATACCTCCAGACCGCTGATATACTTGCGCTTTACGCTTCAAGCTGCTTCCGTGTTCTATGTTGGCATTTAACCAATAGCCTCTCTGAAACAAAGTGATGTCAAGCCGCATGTGCTGCTGTTTCAAGAAAGTCAAGAAAGAGGTTTAACTCTGCGCCACCGCATAACTATAGATGTGTTCAAAACTAATGAAAAAATATGAAATCTGAGGGCTCAAAATACTAAATATTTTTAAAATTGGCCTTTAAAGATGACGATGTAAAGTGTTTATGTCACTAATAAAAAATTGAGTTTTGATTTATTTTCAGTAATACATTCGCTAAATATCTTCATGGAATATGATCTTTATTTAATATTCAAATTATTTTTGGCACAAAATAAAAATTGTTAACTTTGACCCATAGAATGTACTTATGGCTTTTCCCGCAAATATACCTCAGCAACATAAGACTCTTGGTTTAAAGTAACTGTCGCTTTAAATTCAAATGAGATTGTGCTCTTTTCAAATGAGGGCGGGGCTACAGATGCCTGTGTGTCAGCATAGTGGCAGATTCAAAACAGGACTTAAAAAAAGTGAAAATGTGTGTGTCAGTGTGTGAGAATGCATCAGTCTAGGGAGACTCCGGTCGCTGTTTATTTGTGCTTCATCTAAAACTCCGCATTTATAATCCTCAGCAGCTGCAAACACTCTAATGGCAAATGGACAGACGGCTGCTTCTCACTTAGGGCTGTTTATGCTAATGAGGGAGAGAGTCACTAGTGGGCGCGGCTTTCCCCCTCTGATGACATCATACAAAGGGAGATTATCAAAGTGTTTCTGCAGACTGTTTTGATCAAGTCTGATAATAAACAATATAATTGATAGACTTTTACCATTAGAGGCTGGTTTTGATCACACACTTTTATAAGGGGTGTTTAAACCCCTTATAAAAGTGATTTCTGCATAATAGGTCCCCTTTAAATAATAAAGGTATGAATTAAAAGCCTTTTGATTAGTTATATGAACAAGATAATGCTGTACTTTTTCAAACTAAACACAGATGTCGCATCAATCTGAAAGAGGGAAGAAATTATTAGCATTAATAAATGTGGACATTCCAGATTTCAAATGCAGTGAGGGTTTCTTCTTCTTCTTTTGGATGAAGTGGAATTCTTTAGGGGCTAACAAAACTGTTTTACGTCAGTCATTTATTGCTCTGGCACTTTTTCGAAGTCAGAAAGCCTGACAGCTATTGTTTGGTGTTTAGTAGATGATGGGTCACAAAAGGCAAATGCGTATGTTACTGGGAAACAGACATGCTTTATGCTTTAATTAGGATTGGTGGGATTATGTTTGCGATTTGCCAAAAAAAATACACCTGACAACAAATAAAAGGTTCAAATACCCAAAGACTGACTATTATATACACCAAAAGATTCATTATATATCAAGTTTTAACAACAGAGATCCAGCAGCAGATCCTGAGATGGTCTGGCTGATTTAAAGCTTCGCTCGGTGGGGGAGCTGTACGCAGAGCTGCCACTAACCGCCTGGAGCTCAGAGTCAAATTTTTTAAAGACGCACTATCCTTATACATAAACTGCCGGGTTGTCTGTAAAATAAGTATATTCTTGTTTGAAAAAGTCTTAAAACTTGATTTTGTGGCATAATTGATGATTATGGTTTGTAATATGTAGTATGATTTTTCTAATTTTGCAGATTTTCCATCCGCCATTAACGGTCATTAGCCCCTTTCATAATTACCAGCAATTTTCCGGAAAGGTCTGTATGTGTGAACAATCAGAACATTCAGACGCATTCACGTCTGCGCTGTTTATGAAAATAAAAGCCTTTGAATATTTTTCCAGACACATTTAGCTGCTAGATGTTTGTCAGATAACATTTCTATGTTCCTTCTTAATGCCAACTGTGGAAAAAAAATATATCGATAAAATGCTTATGATAAACCACTGTTTGTTTTACTTCAAGCTCTGCTTCAGTTGCTGGACGCATGCAAATTAAGTGCTCCAGTAAGCGCCAACACACACATATTCAGTACATCTCGACATGTGAAATTGTTCCTTCATATGTTTTCATCGATGTTGTTCACAATAATTATCCATCCACAGAATTTGTAACGTAGTCAAATGTGTAAGCATTTAGCTGCAGTTTGCGCTTCTGCCTTTAGATGTCTATGGGACAAAGCAACTGCATGAATGCTAAAGCTTTAAATAAATGTGAGTCATCAACAAAAGCCTGATCTCTTCTATGTTTACTAACACAAGTTCAGCTGTTTAGAGCTCATTTCCGGTTAATGATGTGAGAATTTACCGCTATTTTGGAATGGATGTGTGAATGGTCTTTTCCGGAAAACTTCCGGAACGTCCTCGCCTGTGTGAACAGCACTTTTTTCAATTTACCGGTAAAGTCATTCCGGAAATTTTCCGAATATTTACCGGTATTACTGTGTGAAAGAGGCTCTTATCAGTTTGTGCCGCACATGCCTGTTGCCATGGTAAATACAAACTTTTGGGAGAAGTGCATTTATTTTGAACTGTAATCAAAACTGACTGAAACTACCTGTGTGTTTTAATGAAAATAATGCACACCCTCCAGCCAATCAGAATCAAGAATTTCAACAGACCATGGAATAAATACAGTTGAAGTCAGAATTATTAGCCCCCCTGTGATTTTTTTCTTCTTTTTTTAACTATTTCCCAAATTATGTTTAACAGAGCAAGGAACTTTTCACAGTATGTCTAATAATATTTTTTCTTCTGGAGAAAGTCTTATTTGTTTTATTTCGGCTAGAATAAAAGCAGTTTTTAAGGTCAATATTAGCCCCTTTAATTTTTACTGTCATCATGGCAAAGATAAAGTAAATCAGTGATTAGAAATTAGTTATTAAAACCATTATGTTTAGAAATGTGTTGAAAAAAATCTACTCTCCGTATAACAGAAATTGGAGAGAAAAATAAACAGGGGGGCAAATAATTCGAACTTCAACTGTATATACAATTCATATATAAGTATAATTTATCCTATAATAAGTGACACATATTCCATTTCCATGTCTCAGTTGTCTCAATAACGGCAGATTTACGGCAGAAGTCATCACAGAGGCATATCTAGTCATTGAGGCTCTGGAAACTCCATGCAGAGTTTGACGGCGTCGCTTCGGCGTTCTGCTGGTTTTCCCTCACGAAGCGCTCTAGCAGATGTCTTGTTTATTGGAAACCTCCGTCCATTGCTATTCTGAGATTTCAATTCACATAAATGTCATGATGTCACCAATGGCTCCAGTTCATTCTGATTGTGCATATGGATTTGTGCTCTTCTCTCGTATTGTGATTTTTTAGAGCGGATCAGACGTCTTTCAGGGTCATGGATAAAACCTAAGAGCTTTTAAAGACGTAAATCTAAAATCCAATTCTTCGTTGTGCTGATGAAGCTAAACGGCTTACTGTACACTGATTCAACTGCAAACACTTACTTGACTTTTGGCTTGTTTCTTGTTCGAATATCTAAAAATTGTTAAGTCAAGAAGCGTTTTTTAGACAAACAATAAATATTGTCGTTTTTAGAAATTGTAGGAAGACACATTGTCATTTTCATCCGCTTATCCGATGCTGAGTCGCGAGGGCAGCAGTCTTAAGAGAGAACTCCAGACTTCCCTCTCCCTAGACACTTTCTCCAGCTCCTCCGCGGGGATACATAATAATAATAATAATTCCTTACATTTATATAGCGCTTTTCTGGGCACTCAAAGCGCTTTACACACAATGGGGAGGATCTCCTCATCCACCACCAGTGTGCAGCAACCACCTGCATGACCCGACGGCAGCCATTTTGCGCCAGACCACACACCACACACCAGCTGATTGGTGGAGAGGAGACAGAGTGATGAAGCCAATTAGGATATGGGGATGGTTAGGAGGCCATGATGGACAGAGGCTATTGGGTAGATCTGGCCAGGATGCAGGGGTTAACCCCTACTCTTTTACAAAGAACATCCTGGGATTTTTAACAACCCTCGGTCAGGACCTCGGTTTAACGTCTCATCCGAAAGACGGTGCTCACTGAGCAGTATAGAGTCCCCTTCGCTATACTGGGGCATTAGGGCCCACACAGACCACAGGTTGGGCGCCCCCTGCTGGCCTCACTAACCCCACTTCCGGCAGCTACCTAGCTTTCCCATGTGGTCTCCCATCCAGGTACTGACCAGGCGCATCCCTGCTTAGCTTCAGTGGGTGACCATGTGAGAGTTGCAGAGAGCTAGCTGCCGGCTAAAGGTAGATAGAGAGGCGTTCCCAGGCCAGCCGAGAGACATAGTCCCTCCAGCGTGCCCTGGGTCTTCCCCGAGGCCTCCTCCTGTTGGGACATGCCAAGAACACCTCCCTAGGTAGGCGTCCAGGAGTGCTCCTCGACTGCTCCAGAATATATTCAGGATATGTTCACCCGCTGTCTGACCTGTCCCGTTTTCCTCCCGCCGCGATCGTTCCCGCTAATGGAAGAGAAGCGAACAGAAGAGCAAAACCAAAAACCACCCAGCTGGATGATACAGTCCAGACAGCCTATGACAAGCGACACAGCATCACGCTCTCTCTCTCTCATTCACACACATACACATAGACAGCACCAAGCAAGCGACACACAGCATCATGCTCTCTCTCTCTTTCTCTCTCTCTCTCATTCACACAGATACATAGACAGCACCAAACAAGCAACACACAGCATCACGCTCTCTCTCATTCACATACACACACATACATAGCATCCAGGCGGATGTACGTCACTCGGGAGCGATATTGTTAGACCACCTGCCTCCGTTCAAATTATAGGAGTTACCGACCGATCCCACGCTTTATTCGGCAATTTATTTCCGCGCCGCAAGAAATCTGGTAAGGTCCCGCGGCAGGCCTCTAATGTGTTAACACTCTTAGGTCAAATTTTCAACACCGCACAGAAATAAAAATATATCTTGTTTAATATCGACACTTTATTAACTATTCCATTAATGTTTAAGGAAAACAATCACAAACCGTATGTTCTCATATTTTATCCAAAAGGAGCAGTTTTAAGACAGCTTTGTTTTCTTTAGTTTTAATGTAACATGGCTAGTACGGAACAAAATAAAGATGAAAAATGATACTTTTTTGTGAGATATTTAAAACTAACGTATATATAACAATTTGGATGTCAAATGTCTATATTAACATTTTAAGTACTTTTACTCACCAGTTGCTTCTTCTCATTGCTCCTTGTGGCAGAAGAAAATGGCGTCTAGAAAAATCCTCCAGGGATATTGCTGCATAAACTCCCTAATGTGGTAGTCAACACTGTATCAGCGTTAGATACATGTAACTCTTTATGACAAGGAAGCAAATCAGCTTCTAACACTGAGAGGTTTATTTTACACTTAACTCTGAATTACAGCAACACTCGAAATTCAACACTAATAAATTTGCTGTGCAGGAACGTAGATTGACCGGTAAATTGAGAGCTTTGCTTTTCGGCTCAGCTCCTTCTTTACCACAACAGACCGGTACATCAACCGCATTACTGATCCACCTGTCAATCGCACCTTCCATCACTCGTGAACAAAACCCCAAGATACGTGAACTCCTCCACCTAGGGTAAGGACTTTCCTCCAACCTGGAGATGGAAGGCAAATTATCATTTGTAATTTGCATATGCAATTGTTTACATGGCAAAACATGAGTTTTTCACCAAGAAGGTCCATACAGATTCCAAAGGATATCGATAAGATCAGAGGCTGGTTAATATGTGGACTTTGGGGGTTTTACGATGTGGTCACATTGGTCAGTTTGTATATCTCAGTATTTGGGCTTATAAATAGACCAAATAGGTGGCAATCTTAGCTCTGGGCCCTTTTTTGCTGTTCTGTATCAGGCTTAGCCTCTCTCTTTATCTCAGGAAACCTAATTTTAATCTATTTTAGTTTTTATCTCAGGTACAATCATTATCATCTGTTTTTATCATTTCATGTTTAATCTTTTATAAAGTTATTTTGTAACAATTTTAGTGGTAACCATAGCGCAGGGATTTGCAACCAGTGGCAAGTTTATTATAGTTAATGAAAACAAATGGAAAAACGAAAACTAACATTTTAAATAATTGCTGTTCACTAAAATAAAAATAAAAATGAGGGTTTTGAAAAAACTGGAACTAACTAAAACTGTGTTGTGTACATGCAAAAACCTCCTTCGTTTTTTGTCTTTGTAAATGTATTTAATACATAATCTTACTGTAAGTCTCAGAAGTAAATCCGTTAACTCTTTTTGGAATCTTTTTGGACTGACTGCGTCTCTGTTTAATGTCTATCGTCTTTTTTTTTAATATTTATTCTGTATTGTCACTTGTCACTTTATGTACACTGGAAACTTCTGTAGCCAAAGCAAATTCCTTGTGTATGAAGCACACTTGGCAATAAAACTGATTCTGATTCTAGTTCACGCTGCCAGGTGTTTGACTCGTACGGCACCTCAGAAGGTGCATCCCAAATCGCATACTTGTGCACAATTCTACGCCATTTTGTGGTATAAATTGTCACGGTTAGAGGAAGGAGGACCCAAATGCAGAATGAGTAAGGGGAGTTTATTGACAAAGTGATGTGATGTGTAGTAGGGGTTAGGTAAACAGTCCAACAGTGATGAATTGGGTAGTGCGGGTGAGTCTTGGATGGAACACACAGCACAAGCTGGAGAGTCCTGGATGGAATAATCAGCGGCCACAGAATGCCAGGAGTTAGGAGGCGCAGGCCAGGCAGGAGGTGGTAAAGGCCTTGGATGAGGCACTCCTGAAGAGTTGAGTTCTCACCAGAAGTCATCTGACAGAGGCCACCCGTAGCCAAGCACTCACAGTAGGCAGGATAAGACAAAGACACGGTCACACTTTACTTTGATGGTCCATTTGTTGAATATAAGTTACATTGCAGCTAATTCTCATTAGATTATAAGTAGACTGTTAGGTTGGGGGTAGAGTTAGTGTAAGTTGACATGTACTTGCAAAGTTTCTTATAGTCAGTTAAATGTCTGTTGAATGTCAGTATAAACAGATATTAAGCAGACAGTCAACTAATACTCAAATGGACCAACGAAATAAAGTATTACCAAAGACACTCACACGATGACAGAGGGAAAGCAAATAAACGCAGTTTGCGAATGTTCGTTGAAACAACTGATTTGGGAACTATGTTTGTAACGACAGAACTAGGGATGGCTGATGTGAAACATGTTTCGACACAGTGTCTAGTTCCCGAAGTTTCGAAACACTGCACCGAAGCATGATCCGAAACACCCAGGTCACGTGACTAAAGTGTTTCGAAACACCTGGTCACGTGACTAAACCGATTCAAAGCATCGATCATTTCAAAAAGCGTTTGGGTTCGAATCCCGACTTGTACAAATACTCCAATCATTATTTTTTGTATTTTAATAATGTTACTGTTTTTGGTGTAGTCTAGATAGGATACAGCTGTGGATACGCCATCAATATAGCATCATTTTTGTAACACAGTATAACAATAATTAATATTTTTACAGTACTGTGATGGTTGCGTTTAGGGTTTGGGTAACCTTAGACCTTAATAAAACACAATAAATGGGAAATGTAATAAATAATATAAATAATTCTTGTTAACTTCCGGCCACAACCGTATCTGATCTGGCAACAACCCTGTTTTATGACTAACACAAGACATTAATTATTAACAAAATGTTCATTCGGACGTCAGACCAATGTTAAAACAAAATCGATACTAGAACAGAACTTTTCAAATCAAACATCCATAGCTGTATCAGCCTGGATTCGAACCCACTGTGCCTGCATGCTAATCAGGAACTCTCACCACTCCACTCCACTAAGACATAACTACAGTATAATACACAAATGACCCAATGCAGTAGTGTTTTTGAAGCATACCATGGTAAAGTACTTGAAGTAATCTGTTGCGCTGATTCTACAGTTGCTATGGTAAAACATGACTAAAGAAATATACACAAATGACCCAATACAGTAGTGTTTTTGAAACATACCATGGTAAAGTACTTGAAGTAATCTGTTGTGCTGTTTCTACAGTTGCTATGGTAAAACATGACTAAAGAAATATACACAAATCACCCAGTACTGTAGTGTTTTTGAAGCATACCATGGTAAAGTGCATGAAGTAATCTGTTGTGCTGATTCTACAGTTGCTATGGTAACACATAACTACAGTAATATACACAAATGACCCAGTACTATTTCTCTATTTCCAACTGGGGATACCCATCCCGAGGCCCCCAAAGACTATGCAGCGCCACAGATGCGATCCAAGACCTGCGATGAGACGATTCCAAGGCTCCATAATCCTGGACCTCGCTGTATCCTGAGCTAGAGCTACGCACCGATGGATTACTCTTCTGTGTTTGGACTCTAAGTAGTGAATGTTAAACAACTCTGAACTGAACTGAACTCAAACATTAATAACTAAACTGACATTTTCAATTTACTATAACCTTCTATGTGAAGCTGCTTTGACATAATCTACATTGTAAAAGCGCTATACAAATAAAGGTGAATTGAATTGAATTACTGTAGTGTTTTTGAAGCATACCATGGTAAACTACTTGAAGTAATCTGTTGTGCTGATTCTACAGTTGCTATGGAAACACATAACTACAGTAATATACACAAATGACCCAGTACTGTAGTGTTTTTGAAGCATACCATGGTAAAGTACTTGAATTAATCTGTTGTGGTGATTATAATGTTGCTATGGAAACACAAAAACTATAGTAACCAATCCTGTAGTGTTCTACAAATATAGGGAATATTATTTACAGTATAGTACAATACACCACAGTTTACCGTAATATCAGTTCACTATGCTGCAGCATTCATTAACAGTGTTGTAAATACTATAATAATATATACAATAGGGCTCAAAAACATGAATTACTGTAGTATTTTTATGCAGAATTGCATTTTTGAACTCTATTTTTATCAGTTGCTCAACATGAGGATGATGTTTTGGAGTCATAAGTAAACACTTATTTATGACAGCACACACAAGACGCAAAAGAAATCATGTTTAACTATCGAAATCATACTGTTTTTTGTTTTTTTGTTCTAGGTTTCGGTCTCCAGAATAGCTGCAGTCTGTGTGGTTGTGGATAATAGTGTAAAGGCTATGGGAAACTCTTAGGAGGAGAGTGGAAAAACAGTCCCAAATAGAGCTTTCAGTCTCACCGCAAGCTCATTATTAGCTTAATCTCAAGTTCAGCTCTTAAAAGTGCTGCCTACCATAACAATGGCCTGACGTGTCTCCGCTAGTCCAGGATAGAGTTTCTCTGCTGGTATTTTGCTCATGTGAGGCCTCGCTTCGTGCGTTATGCTTTTATTAGCTACTTAATTTGCTACAAATGAGCAGGACTGTTTAATATCTTGTCGATGCGATACACAATGAAAAACATGATACTTTGTTTGTTGTGGTTTAAAAAAATTACATTTATCTAAAGTAAAAATATTGTTCTCTTTCTAGACGACTGGTATTTTTCCATTGGTTCAACATTCATTCATTAATTTTCCTTCGGCTTAGTCCCTTTATTCATCAGGGGTCACTAAAGCTGAATAAACTGCCTCTTTATAGTATTGCTTTTGGACCAAAAAAAATTAGAGTAATTACACACGCACACATATACACACATGGTCAAGACCATCTGCTGCAGTTCAAACGGAGCATCAGAACAGGGAAGAAAGGTGATTTAAGTGACTTTAAACGTGGCATGGTTGTTGGTGCCAGACGGGCTAGACTGAGTATTTCAGAAACTGCTGATCTACTGGTATTTTCACGCACAACCATCTCTAGGGTTTACAGTGAATGGTCTGAACAAGAGGAATTATCCAGTGAGCGGCAGTTCTGTGGGCGCAAATGCCTTGTTGATGCCAAAGGTCAGAGGAAAATGGCCAGACTGGTTCCAGTAGAAAGGCAACAGTAACTCATATAACCACTCGTTACAACCGAGGTCTGCAGAAGAGCATCTCTGAACGCACAACACGTCCAACCTTGAGGCGGATGGGCTACAGCAGCAGAAGACCACACCGGGTGCTGCTCCTGTCAGCTAAGAACAGGAAACTGAGGCTACAGTTCACACAGGCTCACCAACACTGGACAATAGAAAATTGGAGAAACGTTCTCCTGGTCTGAGGAGTCTCCTTTTTTGCTGCGACATTCAGATGGTAGGGTTAGAATTTGGCGTCAACAACATGAAAGCATGGATCCATCCTGCCTTGTATCAACGGTTCAGGCTGGTGGTGGTGGTGTAATGGTGTGGGGGATATTTTCTTGGCACACTTTAGGCCCATTGAGCCTAATACCAATTGGTTAATACCAATACCCTTAGAACAATTGAGCATTGTGTCAACTCCACAGCCTACCTGAGTATTGTTGCTGACCATGTCCATCCCTTTATGCGAACAGTGTACCCATCTTCTGATGGCTACTTCAGCAGCATAACGCATCATGTCATAAAGCGTGAATCCTCTCAGACTGGTTTCTTGAACATGAAAATGAGTTCACTGTTCTCAAATGGCCTCCACAGTCACCAGATCTCAACCCAATAGAGCACCTTTGGGATGTGGTGGAACGGGAGATTGGTCTCATGGATGTGCAGCCGACAAATCTGCAGCAACTGTGTGATGCTAGTATCTCAATATGGAGTAAAATCTCTGAGGAATATTTCCAGTATCTTATTAAATCTACACCACGAAGGATTAAGGCAGTTCTGAAGGCAAAAGGGGGTCCTGGTACCAGTAAGGTGTACCTAATAAAGTGGCCGGTGAGTGTACACTTTAAAGGGGGAAAAAAAAAATAATAAAATAAAAATTTAAATGGAGGACTTGGCTGAAACAAAAAAAAATCATATTTACTCTGTCCACAGCAATAAAATTACATTCACGCAAAGGAAAATACTGTTTTATTAGAGACCATGAATTATTTGAATTACTTTGGTTTAACTTTATTGTTTTCTCTAAAATCAATGCAAAGTTCAATTCATCTTTATTTCTATAGAGCTTTTACAATGTAGATTGCATGAGCATGAATTAACGAGCTGTTACTCTGCCACTGGACATCGCTGAAGCAGAGAAACGAACACTAGTTCGATCATGTATAAATATCAATATAACTATATTGTATAAATAATAATATAACTAGGCCTACAACATCCTGACAACCAAAAACAAAATGACATATCACAGGCGATTTCAGCAGACATGAATGACACTCAATGCGTGAGAAGCTGCAGTACTGTATGATCTATATCATTTATAAGGAAACAGCATAGGAGGAAGTTGCCGCGGGCCTTGGTGCAGATGAAAAGTTAAAAAGTGTATTTGTATATAGAGAGAGATAGGTAACTAGATAGAATAGACAGAGATAGATTGATCTATGCAGCAGCTGCTGAAGAGCTGCGCACTGTAGATGCAGTTGGTGTGAAAGGCAAACGCCTGCGCGCTGCTTCTGCTCTCAATACGTGCTGCTCACGTTCTGCTTTCGCTTGCAGTGTGAAACAGGCGTAAGGTATGTCTTTAAAAACAGAAAGAGTACTGCTGACGATACTAACTTTGCCATCTGAAGAAACATAAACAAAGATCACTCATCACACACTTACCAAATCTGTAGAGACACGACAATCAACACCAACTGGAGCCGCATCTGTTTTAAAAGGAGACGAGAAGCAAATCCAGATTTCACCATTTCCAGATGTGTAAAGCTCTTGGGTAAAACATGTTCCTTACAAACGTTTTTCTGTCGCGTGTCGCGTTCACTGTAATCCACACGTGAGTCCACACGCCAGCTGTGCTCTCATAGCGGTAAATGGAAACAAAACCTTTGTTGCAGCACATTTACTAACAACACCAACGACCCATGTCTCCAAACAATTCTTCTTCTTCCACTTGTTTTTTTTACGGTTGGCAACACAACGTGGCGTCTCTCTGCCGTCTGAACACCGTAACAAGTAAAAACAACCTTCGAAGTTATCATGCATATTAATGAAGTTGCGCCTCGTTCACAATAGAGCGTGCTGATTGGTTAGTACCAAATAATGCTGAATACTGAAAGACGTCACATTGTACCGGTACAGACATCAAGTCTCCACACTGGAATTTACACAGGGATCTCACCGCCATGATGCAGCTTCAACATTATTTTCAGACCGGAGCAATGATTTTGCTCGAAATGACTCAAAAACAATCAACTTTCACTTCCGCAGCGTGAGACACATATATGACTGTCAACATCTCAAAACATGTGTTTTGGTGTTTCGTGACCCTTTAAAATTTATTTTCTCCAGGAACTGCATCCCAATATGAAGGGGGAAAAAAAACGGTCACAGCTTCCAGTTCATGTGGACTTTAATGTTCAGTTCTCCTGGGCAGTTAGTTTTTTTTATTTATTTATTTTTATTATTATTTAAAGGTTCAGGACACCCTTGAGTACTTTTTTTGAGATTTTAACAGATTTGTGTGTGTTAAGCATCAGTTAAGACAGCGCTAGCCCCTGTCAGCTTTAAATGTGGGGAAACTGGATCATTTTGAGCTTTTGTCAGCTAATTTCATCTTCTCGGTTTAAAATCAGTTTTGTTGCGTATCAAAATCGGTGGCGTAGCGCGGATCTGCTTGTGGAGTGATGACGCGTCGGTTTCTCATTATTATTCATAGCGGAGTTTTTTTATCCTATGAGAACACTCTGCTTCTTAATTATTCATGAGAGCATGTGCTTTCCAAAGGCAAGGCAGACCTGCCAAACTGGGAGACCCAATGACTGGGTGTAAACGGGCGCACGACACCAATCGTATATGTTTGTTTCCATCAGAACAAACTGTGGTTATGTGTATATGAAATTACGAATAACAAATGTAGCAGGACATTAAATAATTGTTTATTTCTCAGCATTTTAACTATAAAATCACGGCTCTCCTCACGGTTTGTGTCTCATTTTGTGAGCCAACTAACAACAGTTGTTCGCTCACCTCTGTTACCCTGCTCTGCTGGACACTACCCACTCCTCCCTCTGCTCGCAGCGCTCCACGCCCATTACGAAGCATTTTTTGAAAAATTTCTGATGTAGACTTGACCTGAACTCGCATGGAAAGAACCTATATAAACATATGTTTTAATATAGGTTTGGATATAGGTTTTTAAAATATGTGACATATATAAAATTGACTTTCTTCCTATATTATATGTACATTTCATATTAAAACATATATGTTTATATAGGTTCTTTCTTTGTGGGCTCTCACTTATTTGCCATACTTAATTTCCATAACATGCCAGTTTCATGTGATACCAATTTCAAGTGTTCGCACATACATAGGTCTTTTTTTTAATTACTTTTTTTAGTTAGCTAGTTCTTAGCCTTAATAATAGAAAATATGAGCTGAGCATATGACCAAAGTGAAATATGAGCTTTATAGGAGACATATCTTGTATGAACATACCGGGCTTATATTTGGATATAAAGAAGCAATGCAGGAGACCTATATGGCCTGTATGCACCTCAATTTTGCCTATATGTGGCATTTATATGCATATATGTAGCATATATATATTATATATGTGCATATACTGTATAATGCATATAGGTTTTATATATGCACATATATCATCATAATAGTTCTTTCCATGTGGGAAAGAGGGGGGTTCATTTAAGGCAAATTCAATAAACAGACCAGAAACCATCATTTTCAACCTAATAAAACATAAAAATGTACTCTGAATGAAAGATACAGAAGTTTGACTTTTGTCAGTGCAGTCAAGAAGCTCTTTAAGCCTCATCAATAGAGGGAATAAAGTCTAGAAACGCTTTCAGACTCTTCAGTTTTCTGCTCTCTCTCTCTCTCTCTCTCTCTCTCTCTCTCTGTCTGTTTTTACAACATTAATTCTCCACTACCTCACTGAAGAAAAATCCTGCTTAGGTTTATTTCCCACAAAACAATCTAGCGGAGCAGAGTTAGTCAGCAAACCATCAATTACTAGTAAAAAGCAATCGACTTGAATGCGCTTTCTGTTTGCATGAAACAATGACGACTGCTGGAGAATGAATGAGAGCGCTGGCTAACAAATGGTTGCAGGCTTTAAAAATAATAGTTATGGATGATGTTGTGACTACACGCTCAGAAATACTCCTGTACTGTACACTTTTGTACAGTACAGGAGGATATTAGTACCTTTATGGTGTCCTGACATTTTATCCTACCCATCAGATTATGCTACCAACACTGTATTTGAATGGTTCTGAGGTTGGGGTTAAGAATTAGGTTAGGGTGATGTTACAACTTCATATCACACTACTCTACATTAATATTTATTGGTAGCAAAATCTGATGGGTAGCATATTGCGTCATCAACATGTGCTACCTACTTTTTGAATGGGAGGTAGTACAATCTGACAAGGTAGAACAAATCGACAACGGTTCACTTTTGTAACATTAAAGCACAATAGCTTTACCATTACCGTTAGCATAATAGCTTTAAAAACACATTCCCTCCTCCTGCCGTCCAAAGCCCTGCCTCCTGAAATCACGAACGTGGATCATAAAGATTATATAGTAGACCATTCACTAGATCATGTACTTTAAAATACTACAATTCCCTATGAAAAACTGTATTATAGCTAGCAGGTTTCAGTTGTGTAGCAAGCAAAACTTGTCATAATGTGCAACATATAATGTACAATAGGATTGCTGATCTCACTCTCTTACAAGCTGTTCTAAAACGACTACTGCAGGGCCATTTAATTAGTTTGTCAGGGGGGCCAGTTCATGAAAAGCATCCCAAATGAGGGGCCGGAGAGATATGACTTCAATATGTTTGTAGGACACTTCTGTGTATATAACCTATTCATAACAACACAATTTATTGTAATTATTACTACTGGACAGTGAAGAGACTTTCAACCAGCACAACAAAACATGTTCCTGAAGACGATCACCTACTGCAACTTTAAGGTACTGTGAGGAACACTGGAAAACGTTCACCAGCTGCTTTGAAAATGTGAATTGTAATAGATTCATTCGTTCATTTTCCTTCGGCTTAGATCATTTTACGAAGCAGATCCCCTTCGGGTCACGACCTAGTACTGGGAAAGACCCATACACACTCATTCACACACATACTATGGCCAATTTAAGCCCTGCTCACACAGTGAGATTTCAGACACGATTTTGTCATCGGAGACAAATTAGGGAAATCCTAAAAGATTCCTGAAATCCTAGGCTAAAATCTGCAATCTTTGATTGTTGGTTTGACATGTTCACAGACAGCCTCTCAATGCCTGTTGCGATCAGATTTTCCCTCCGATTAATTTCTGGCAGTGTCAGAAGGTTTCAGACACTTCCTGCAGTGTGTCAACAGCTGCAATGAGCGTCAGTCAAGGAACTTATAGGAGTGCCGAATTTGATGACACAATACTTGCGACAATTCAAATGACCGGGTGGGAAATGTCACAACAGTTTTCTTCTTCCTGGTTTTATTATTGAGGCGCGCTGTGAGCAAAATTGCCGCTACAGTTTGTTTACATTTGCTGGGAGGAATCATTTTTAGAATGCGGGATAGTGAAAGTGTCAGGTGGATGAGGTTATGATAGCTGAGATCTTACAGTGTGACCTGTGAGCCATGTTTGTGCAGTCTGACCTGCCACAATCATTTAGGATTTTTAAAAATCGCACAGTGTGAGCCAGCCTTAAGTTTATCAATTTCTAAATGGCACATGTGTTTGGACTGTGGGAGAAACCGGAGCACCCGAAGGACACCCACGCCAACACGGGGAGAACATGAAAACTCCACACAGTAATGCCAACTGACCCAGAGTGACCTTTTTGCCATGAGGCTATAGTGCTGACAACCGTGTCGCCCCCGTAATAGATTTAATAACTTTTTTTTTTTGTCTTGTTGCGTTCACAGGTAAGTGTGTGTCTCTGGAGTGACCCAGAGAGTCTTTTAAAGAAAGCGAAACAGGCGTGGAGTGGGAGAGCGAGTTGGTTGGCGTGTGGTTTGGCGTTGTAGAATATAAGATACAGTTGCTAATGTTATTTTTGGATTGTGTATTGGTGTGTGTGTAAATTTTAACTTTTATTTGTTGTTTATCCATCCGTGTGTCCCCCATCCCACTGACCCACCCATCTTTTTTTGTTAGGTGTATTTCGTTTCATTTGGGGGTTTAGGTAGAGGATATATTTATATTCTTAGTATTTTCTGTGGGTCCACTCCAAGGTATTTGGCTTCACATTTTGTTTGATGAATCTATGAGTTATAGATGTATAACTGCGCATATATAAGTATGCCATAGTATACAGAGCTCATAGACACACTGCAATGGGGGTGTCCTGGTCTACTGGACACAAAAGACCCCTACATATTCAAACCAGAACACAACCACACACTTCAAAGTAATAATAGCTTCGCAGAGCGTCCACTGGGGCACGAGGTCACGTGAAGACCATTTGTCTGTCATAGAAAAACAGCAACTGGCGTCAAGCTCAAGCAAGATCTGCAGAAAATTATTCACATAATGCAAGTGACTACTGAGAAACTAAGACCAATTCACTGAACACACTGAGACGTTTGCAATGAGACCAAACATGATAGGGGAAATGTAGATCCACAGGACACAGAATGTAAAGTTTGCGGATATTATGTGTGGACTTGTGTGTGACCGGAGGGTTCAGGACGGGACAGCTGAACATCTGACCTTCTTGAAGATCGTCTTGCAAGATTAGAAAGCTCATTGTTTATTTCATGGCGTCTGTTTTTGTGAATTCCTGAGTTCAGTCTGTTCAGAAAGCCATCATCACAGTTACATTATAGTCAATTAAAAAGCGGTTGTTGGATAATTAAAGAGACCCTATTTTGCATTATAAAAGGTCATGCTTTGGTTTTGGGGGTCACCAACAACAGGCTGATCTGCATGCAAGGTCAAAAAACACTTTCATTGTTTTATACTATGCATTTATTTTTTCCTAATTATGCCAGCGACTCCCATATGATTTGTTCCCAAAACCCTCCTTAGCGCTATGCTAACCTGCGCTGATTCCAAGGTTCCATAATCCTGGACCATGCTGTATCCTGAGCAGCTGCTTGGGGCTTGGCAGAGTAGACAGCATGAGACTAATTCCTGTGACCCTCCAAGGACAGACAAGCCTCGAGTTCTCCAGCCTCCGGCGCCTAGACTGCAGCTAGGGCTGCGCATCGATGGATTACTCTTCAGTGTTTGGACTCTGAGTAGTGAATATTAAACACTGAACAGAACTGAACTACACTCCAACATTAATAACTAAACTGACACTTTCAATTTTCTATAACCTTCTATTTTAAGCTGCTTTGACACAATCTACATTGTAAAAGCGCTATACAAATAAAGGTGAATTGAATTGAATTGATTGGACCGACGACCCAGTCTGTTGTGATTGGTCGACTGCGTTCAGCGCGAAACAAAGAGAAACGCCCTGCATGGCTACAGTATGAAGTAGCAGAAAGTATGTGAGAGCCCAATGCAGGAATGCAATAAAGCAATGCAGTTAAACACCAGCACATTACTCTACTCTTATTCGCACGTAAATAGACATGTGAACATTTGATTTTACTCGCTTTAATCGCGCGTCAAAATCTGCTTCATTCGCGTGTCAAATTTCACTTCACAACAGACGTTCAATCAACCGCTGCGTAAAACATATGCTAAGTTGGCGGTTCATTCCACTGTGGCGATCCCTGATTAATAAAGGAACTAAGCAGAAAATAAAATAAATTAAGAATTTTCTTATTCTACACCCTTAATACCCAAAACCTACCTAAATAACTGTTAATAATCAGCAAATCAAGAGTTTATTGAGCTAAAAGTCTTAGTTAAAGGTTTGTTAATAGAAAGAAACATACCTTTAAATAAATTGACTATAAACAGTGAGTATTTGTAAATGAGCTCTTCATATTTTGTTAGTATTTGATTTGCAGTGGGAATCCTTTTCAAAATGGCTGATACACACATCACTGAATTCAGCATTAACAGCAATATCAGATGTTCCTTAGCAACTGTGAACAACTAAACACTGTTTGCCTCCATGAGCTTTAATAACATGCTCTTCCTCCTCGTCTTGACTTGTTTGAGAAACTCTGAGTGAGTCTCTACTTCCACTTCATTGTTCGTGCTGCATATGTAAACACTGCTTCAGGCATGGATATCTGCTTTTATCCCTGGGAAAAAAAAAAGTGCACTTGAAGATACTTTTAAGAGGAGTACATAATTTACTCACCCTTTACTTGTTTTTAAAAACTAAAGAAGATCTTTTGAAGAATGTTGGCTCCACTGACTTCCAATTTTTTTTTTAGGTACAACTTTCTTCAAAATATCTTTTTTATTGTTTACCAGGTCAGTACCTGAATGGAAGACCACATGGGAAAGCTAGGTTGCTGCCGGAAGTGGTGTTAGTGAGGCCAACAGGGGGCACTCAACCTGCGGTCTGTGTGGGTCCCAATGTCCCCGCATAGTATAGGCGGGGACATTGGGACTCTACACTGCTCAATGAGGGCCGTCTTTCGGATGAGACGTTAATTCGACTCTCTGTGATCGTTAAAAATCCCAGGATGTTATTAAGAACAAAAAAGAGTAGGGGTTTAACCCAGGCCGTCTGCCCATCTGGCCTCGGTCCATCATGGCCTCCTAATCATTCCCATATCATAAATTGCTTAATCACTCTTTCTCCCCTCCACCAATCAGCTGGTGTGTGGTTTGGTGCAATATGGCTGCTGTCGCGTCATCCAGGTGGATGCTGCACACTGGTGTTGGATGAGGAGATCCCCCCATTTTATAAAGCGCTTTGAGTGTCTAGAAAAGCGCTATTTAAATGTAATGAATTAATATTATTATTAATAACTTACATGGGTAAACACAGACATCAACTTAGAAATAATACCAGATGAAGACGGAATAAAAAAAGGGGTACAAATACAAAGGAACATGATGACAATAATTACACACAAGGGATGAACACAGGTGAAGTTGATGAACATCAACAAATGGCGGGAACTGGAACAAAGGAACACATGGTGAGGGTCACATGATGAAAATACACACACACGGAAGACAGGGTGTGACAGCGACATTACGAGTTAAGAAATGCAATTAAAGCATTTTTTTCTAATAAAGTGGCCGGTTAGTGAATATATATACAAGCACAAGGTGTGCAATACTCAGAGACATGGCCAAGGTAAGAAAGGCTGAAAAACCACCACCACTGAACAAGACACACAAGCTGAAACGTCAAGACTGGCCAAGAAATATCTAAAGACTGATTTTTCTAAGGTTTTATGGACTGATGAAAAAGAGTCTTGATGGGCCAGATGGATGGGCCCGTGGCTGGATCGGTAAAGGGCAGAGAGCTCCAGTCTGACTCAGACGCCAGCATGGTGGAGGTGGAGTACTGGTTTGGGCTGGTATCATCAAAGATGAGCTTGTGGGGCCTTTTCGGGTTGAGGATGGAGTCAAGCTCAACTCCCAGTCCTACTGCCAGTTTCTGGAAGACACCTTCTTCAAGCAGTGGTACAGGAAGAAGTCTGCATCCTTCAAGAAAAACATGATCTTCATGCAGGACAATGCTCCATCATAGCGTCCAAGTACTCCACAGCGTGGCTGGCAAGAAAGGGTCTAAAAGAAGAAAAACTAATGACATGGCCTCCTTGTTCACCTGATCTGAACCCCATAGAGAACCTGTGGTCCATCATCAAATGTGAGATTTACAAGTAGGGAAAACAGTACACCTCTCTGAACAGTGTCTGGGAGGCTGTGGTTGCTGCTGCACGCAATGTTGATGGTGAACAGATCAAAACACTGACAGAATCCATGGATGGCAGGCTTTTGAGTGTCCTTGCAAAGAAAGGTGGCTATATTGGTCACTGAGTTGTTTTTGTTTTGTTTTTGAATGTCAGAAATGTATATTTGTGAATGTTGAGATGTTATATTGGTTTCACTGGTGAAAATAAATCATTGAAATGGGTATATCTTTGTTTTTTTGTTAAGTTGCCTAATAATTCTGCACAGTAATAGTCACCTGCACACACAGATATCCTCCTAAAATAGCTCAAACTAAAAACTACTTCCAAAAATATTCAGCTTTGATATTAATGAGTTTTTTGGGTTCATTGAGAACATGGTTGTTGTTCAATAATAAAATTAATCCTCAAAAATACAACTTGCCTAATAATTCTGCACTCCCTTTATGTACTATTGTGTATATAATTCCTCAAAAACAGAGCCAAATAAAGTCCTAAAGATAACAAAATCTCGATGCATGCTTTAAGCACCGTTTGCTCATTGTATGAAATGGATGTCATCTATCATCCATTATAAATCTATTATCCATTGAATGGAAAAAAAGCACACACTAGCGCAGCTTTCTCCACATCAAAGTAGACATTGGATTAACAGGAGCACAGCTGGGACGAAAAGCAAGAGGTCTGAAAACAAATATGGCAGATTTTGAGAAAAACTTGAGGGGTTTCCTGACCCTGTGTGGTCCCGGTGAGCCTATGAGCGTTCTGGGGGCCCGGGACTGAAACACACACTCACACACACACACACACACACACACACACACACACACACACACACAC